>SSNS01000761.1:47728-179055 GCA_006937985.1 Aphyosemion australe | reverse complement strand
CTGCATTGGAGTTTATGTAGTACTCTAGATTAATATTGTTTAGTTCTACTTCTGATATTTGTTCTTTACTGTCAGTCACACAGGAAGTTGTTTAGTACATTAGTGCTTTCTGAAAGAGCTGCATTTCTTCGTGTTATCTGAAAGAAGGGGAGATGTAATGTATTGTGCTGAGTTCTGTTCATTTCCTTTGTAATGCACACTCCTCCTCCCCTCCAGCAGAGGGCAGTCGTGCACTGTAGTATGAAGCTCAAGAGCATTAAAGGAGACGGAGCCGTTGACTGAGCTGTCGTTTTTCTCTCTGCCTGCCGCAGCTAGCGGTCCAATCAGAGGGCGGAGAAACAAGATCCCGAAACTGATCGGGCCAATCAGGAGGCGAGAGGCAAAACTACGGAAACCCACGAACAAAGACGAGCTCTGTGGCTCGTTCACGACCCCGTTTTCAGCTCGAACATCTGAGCTCCGAGTCAGGGACGAGTAGAGAAGCGTAAACATGGCTAGCTAGAAACTCGGATATAAATGAAATATCAGTGATATAGTGATGTTTACTGTAATGTATTGTGCTGAGTTCTGTTCATTTCCTTTGTAATGCACACTCCTCCTCCCCTCCAGCAGAGGGCAGTCGTGCACTGTAGTATGAAGCTCAAGAGCATTAAAGGAGACGGAGCCGTTGACTGAGCTGTCGTTTTTCTCTCTGCCTGCTAATATACATTACAGACTACAAATGCGCAACACCAAATTGACGTCATCAAACCAGAAACGGCGAAAAAGCAGAGGGAAAATGGCTGTAAGTTCAGCGAAATTCGAATCCTTCTTTCAGGAGGAAAGAACCACTGTCGAAGCGAATTAGAAAGTAGCTCCTTTAGCTCCATTGACTTTTTTATTCATATTTTCGTTCTTTCTGGGCCATGAGCCGACCGGAAGAGGAGACGCTGCGTCTTTTGAATCCGCGCGCGCATGCGCCTTGTAACCTAACTGCTAGCCTTCAGGACGACGCAATGCATGTTCTTTGCCCACATGAAGACGGTCAGGTTTAATGGAGACAGGAGCGGCTAAATCACCTTGACGGTAAGTCATTCAGGGGTTTTCCTGCATATGAAGTGGATATAAAATGGATATCTGAGAAAACGAAACTATATTTCTCCCTCCGAAGACAGGAAGTTGCCCGCCATCCAAGATTTCCAGGAGTGAGTCCTGCTCTTTTCTCTCAAGATCAGGTAAAACAATTGTCTGTGTGTTGCATCTATAAATATATTAAATACTGTTTATAAAAAAGTAAATAGCATAATTGTTCTTTCTCTCTTCAGATCAAGGAGGAATGGACTTCTACGCTCCAAAAATGCTGGAGAAATTCAGCAAAAAATACGACCACTCCTGGATTCACTGAGCCAGGTAAAGCAGGACCAAACACTTTCGACCAATTAAAGAAATTTGATGTCTTAATGGGACCTCAGCCTGATATGTCTTTTTGACACACACACACATAAAATCTTCTATATTTAAGTGAATTCATGTGGCACTCCCTCCCAACACAAGTGTCTTCTGTTTGTTAAAGCAGCACATTGAGGTGAGGCTGGAGGCCATTGTTCGTGCCCTGATGGAGTACCTGTGGGAGTCTTCAATAGAACTCATCATGGACTAAAAGGTAAATTCAAACCTTTTCACATCACAATGTTCACTTGAGTAAATTATATTGTATTCTTACTCACTTACCCATTAAATATAACTGGCTTGAATCATGAAATAATTGTCAGAAAATTCCTATCTTTGAAAATGGAGCCTTTATTTGTCATTTTGAACAATTTATTTTCAGATCAGATTTTTAAAAAAAGTCATAATTATTCAATTCAATTATTTTGGCTCCCTTTGTGGTTCACAACTTTTTATTTTGCAAACTGGTTGGCCTGAAACAGTTCCTGTCCTAGTACATGCAAAAAGAAACATGTTGAGCATTCTTGTGTGATGTATCAATATGTAAATAAAAAACCCCACAAAGAATCACGGAACTAAAACACTGAGTGAAATTTGGGGCAATGATTGTCTCTGCTTTTCTTTTCACCTCTTTTTTTCCACTCGTCTCTTGATTCTCTCTCCTCTGCTTTCCTTTTACATTTTCTCNATATGTACCAAAGGTGCTGCTAAATGGCAGAAAACACACAATATACCTTTTGAAGTGGTCATGGCAGAATTTGTACTGCAGAACAGAAAACTAAATAAGGAGAAAACAAAAATATGCCATTAATTACTGTAGCTGGGGCCTTTTCAAGGCTTGACAAACTGGATCTGCAGGACAGAGCAACTGAAAACATCTGGATGAGTTTACGCTCCCCTGTTAATGCATACAATTAGTTAAAACACAACCAAACTGTTTGTGAACTGGATAAGACGAGTTTGAGACTCTGAGAAGAGAGTAAAAACATGTCTGACTAAGCTGAGTGATGCAATATTTCAGCTCCTAGCAGAGTCAACGGAAACACGAACAGCAAAGCACCGACTCGACTGGCTACATCGTAAAGCCATAACAACAGAAAATATACCTTTGTGAAGATTCCCCAAAGCCCCACGGAACAACCTGACAGGTAATCAAATCTGCTCGTGAGCCATGGTAGTAAAGAAATGTGCACGTGGCACGCTGTCCTCCAATCAAAAGCTGAGAAAGACCCCCATGTGAGAACCGGTGGTCAAAACCAAACAGGACACGTTATGTTGACGGACTAATTCCCCAGCACTTCTATCAAATAATTACCTCTCCAACAGGTCTGTCCTCGTCTTCTTGTCACGATAAAGCAAGCAAACCTGTAAATTATGACATTTAAGAGCGAGTGAAGACAGTCCAAAAGAGCTAGCATATAGCTAACCAAACTAGCCCTCCCTCGCGGCTAATGCTGCGTTCAGGGTAAATCGTTTGAAACACAAAAACCATCTGACTACGGAAAAAAACACACAGAGTCAGAAAAACAAAGTTTAAAATAAATTAAACAACTAAGTCAAAGTAAAAGAAAATAGAGTTTAAAAACTAAAACAAAATAGAGACCAAAATAAACTCCAAAAGTAGATGTAAATGGTGACAGACGTGCATGATAATAGATTCAAAATTAATTGCAGACCAATTATAAACTGACAATAAATGTAAAAAAAATGAAAAACAGTTACAAATTATTTAACTACAACATGATAGAAAATTGGACACAGAAAGTTTAAATAAAAGAAACTATATGAATATCATAAAATAGAGCAGGGGTTCCCAAAATTATTTCTTTGAGGACCCCCTTTCTCGTGTCCAAGAGGACCCCCAACCCCAACTCCTACACGCATTCACACATTAAATGTGATCATTTACCATCTTCATACAGACATACAGAATTATAACTTTTATGGAGTACTGATTATACTGTAGGGTGTGTTATTGGGATTTTATAAATGTAAATTTTACAAATAAAATCTTGCTAACCTCACAACCTCAGCAAAGACAAAATTGTAGGGACCCCCAGCAATCTTGTGGACCCCCTCAGGGATCCCGACCCCCAATTTGGGAACCACTGAACTAGAGGACAGAATATAAATATAGGGGAGCCGAATAACAAAGAAATAGACAATAATTCTAAACTGAAAGAGGAGAGGTACAAAACACCAATTAGACAGTACAAAGGAACAAACTAATAGCTAAATTCATAAATTAGTCTAAAAAATGATATTATTTAAGAAAACTAAAATACTTTGTTTTTAAAATAAATAGAGGAACTCTGGGATTCTGCGACGTGTGACCAATTTGACCAGAACATCGTCCATTTGTCTATTAAATTATTCTCAAATCTTTATAACGTAGTGTTTAAATTTTCCAATTCTGTCAATGTAACTTGAAAGCACCATGAGCGCGGGTTTACCCCGTCCCTGGGTTGTACGTCTGACGTCACCGCCAGCAGCGTCTCCAGGAGAGAAGGCAACAAGATGGTGAGTTTAATTTATCTTAATAATGAGCCATTATATGTAAATATCCTATTATTTCGTGTACTGGTTTGCATTCAGTAGTCCCCACTTTTGTCAGGTTCAAATTTAACGAGTCTTTTTCTCCGTAACTTGACGAAATAACAAACCGTTTAGATGCTAATGCTGCCTTGTTGCTACGTTTGGTTATCAGGGGAGATTAGCTCATTAGCTCATGTTTGTGAACCGTTATCTCGCTCTGCGTGGAAACAACTAGCCTCAAAGGCTCAGGGGACAATAAAGAAGATGATGGGAGCAGCTACCAGCTGGACATGTTGTCCCCATTCTCCATAGTACCGTTAAAATAGAGTTTATAAATCATCAGTATCAGATATGAACTAAACTATACTTCCCTGGCCTGCCAGTGAGGAGTTCAGGTGAATGAAGAGAGGAGATGTATAGTGCTCCTCCTGTCTGCTAGGCCTGGGAGAACATTTAAAAATTCTGCTTATTTGTTTCCTAATTCTGGCTTATATTTTATGAGATTAAAAAGCCACATTTTCAGCATATTCCAATGAAACATTGACAATTAGATTGATCTAATGCTGGTACTGAAATCCTGGAAACCGTACTCACATTTATAATTAGTAAAAGGCACCCAGCCTTCGATCCTTTTCCATTGGCACAAAAATGTAGTTATTATTTTTTGGGTCAAAAAGACAAGAAGCCACTGCAGAGAAGCTCTAGAGGCAAAGACTCATTAACAACCCCCTGGGTAGGTGCATATGTGTTAAATGGCACCTTGCAAGTTATAAACTAACTATAAACCAGATAAACTTATTTTGTGTATCTAACTATTTGTATTTAAACTATTTTACATGTTACTATTGTTTTTTCCCCCACATTTATATTACAAATGTACAATATCAATCAACTCAACATTTTGTGATCCTAATGCATCTTTATTTTTTTTATTTTATTTTTTTTAATTTTGTTTCTTTTTTCAGTTCATTTTCCTTTATTTCTTAAAAAATGATTAGATTTATTGTTAGGACGTGAGTCTGCCAGAGCCTGATAATTTGCATGTGGGATGTTTTTGTGGCTGGTTGCAGGGATTGCTGTCCATCCTTCGCAAACTAAAAAGCACACCAGACCAGGAGGTTAGGATACTGCTGCTGGGTCTGGACAACGGTGGAAAGACCACCCTCCTCAAACAGCTGGCATCTGAGGACATCAGCCACATCACCCCCACACAGGTTACACACATGTTCACACACTCATCAGAATGCTGAGTGGTCCTGCTTTAGTCTGAATGTGTGTCTGCTCTAATTTCAGGGATTCAACATTAAGAGTGTACAGTCTCAGGGGTTTAAACTAAATGTTTGGGATATTGGAGGCCAGCGGAAGATTAGGCCATACTGGAGAAACTACTTTGAAAACACAGATGTGCTAGTAAGACCTCTTTGTTTTGTTTATAAAGTTGTGGGCTTGTTCTGTCGATCTCAGTTGAAGCAAAATAAAGATCTGTTGGAGTTTTTTTTAAAGAAAATAAAATCTGTTTTTGTTTCAGATTTATGTCATTGACAGTGCTGATAGAAAGAGGTTTGAGGAAACGGGTCAGGTATGTACTTTCTGGGTCTATGTTATCTTTACTTTTTTTATTTTTCACTCAGTTTTACTTCAGTAAACCCAAAGGGGCATCTTTAGGTTACACACGGCATGTCTTTCAGAAGTCTATAATAAACTTTGACTTGAGCTATATTTTCTTTTGGATGATTCTAAAATGATTTTCAGTGAATTAATTATTCATAACTAATGTTTTATTAAAGGTGGAATATGGAACACGAACACCAAAGCGACATCTAGTGTGTGGAGGTTGTAGTTGCAACAATAAAACAAGGTTTTCAGCCGTCGGGATGCTAGGTTCACTGCCGTGAAGTGAGCAGCCAGCACCATGTCCAGTGACGACCTAAACTCACTCTGGTTTTAGATCTTTTATGGTCGCTCCTCTTCTGAGAAGGATAACGACATCTTCTGGGCTCAGAAGCAGCTACTTGACTTGCCGAGTCCGCCATTTTCCACAGTGCCAGCCTCGCTGTGTCGAGCGGACTGTTTACCGTATTTGGCAACCCTCAGTGGTGCCCTCTATTGGCTGGGTTTCACTCACGTGACCCAGCAGTCAAACGGGGGGCAGGAAGTGTTTTGCTCCACTATAAAACAGCACCATGGATGAAAGCCAGTATACTAAAGGCTTTAAATGGTCTGGCACAGATGTGATGTCACAAAAAATACATCTTTAGAATATGACTCATATAGTTTAAAAAAGTTGGACTTTTCATACACTAGAGGATTTACCCAGCGCTGAAGTGATCGACATAAACTATCTCGTGCTGCATACCTCATATTACACTGCAAATCAAATGAAAGCCTTTTATAAGCCTGGAAGCCTACAACTATTTTATTTCAGGTTGGGTTAACCATTTAGGATCCATAGAAGCTTTAAATTAGCCTGGCAAGCCATATATATAGTCTGGCCACGACCCATTGACGGCTGTCAGTCGTGAGGCGGGATCTACGGTTGCCTTTCAAACTGTCTGCACGCAATTGGATAACGCTAGGACCAATCAGAGTAACGAACAACGTGATGTAATCACAGTGACGGAAAAGAAAAGGAAGGCAGCAATGGCGTCTAGTATGAAAAGCGTGAATATCAGGTGTACTGGGGCATTGCACTACTTTGATAAAAATAAGAAGCCGCTAAGTATAATCCAATGTTGATGACAAAGTCGTTTCAAACGAACATGGTTCCTGCGCTGCCGCCATGTTGTTTATGTTCGCGGTTGCAGCGCTGACGTCATCGGCTACTCCCGCTCTGTGATTGGCCCACATTATAGAGCGCTGTGATTGGCCCAACCAAAACTATAGCGAGCTGTGATTGGACAGCCACAGCAGTGGATCAGGCTGCGAGGGTTCCAATGAAGCGTGCCTAGACCAAACTTTGCAAGGCAAGAATTTGGTCTAGTTCACTAGGCTAGCTTTAAATACCTGTTGTTTTGTTTTTTCTCGGGTAGGTATTGAGTTGTGCTATTTAGCTCATGATAATAATACTATCGCTAATGCTAACAACAAGTATCTTTATGTGCTAGGATCTACTTGTAAATAACTTATGCCTTTATAAATCCAAATTTCTGGTACATTTGTTTGATTTTAATAAGGCATAAACGCCACGTTATAACACTAAGCTTGATGGCTAACAACATTAGCACTCTGAAAGCTATTTGTGGTACAATTAACTTAGGACACCTGAAAACAGTATCAAACTGTTTACCTGCCATTTTTATGGCTGTGTTTCTAAGTTCAATAAAATGCCATAAAAAAACATTTAGTAAACCCTTACCTGTTAGAAAGTGATCGCTGCAAACTTTAGCATTGTCCGTTTCAGAGCCTCCTGTTTTTAGCCAGATTACTGATCCACTTCTGCCATTTTCTTTCAGTATTTTTTTTTTAAGTGGAGTTCTTTGTGGCGCACTACGTTCGGGACACGATAAAAATGTTTGTCTTTGTTCAGATTACAGCAATTAAAACAACCATAGACTAATAGAATTTGGTCATTTTAACGGTCAGTGAACAGAGCAAGGCAAGGCAGCTTTATTCATATAGCACATTTCATACACAGAGGCAATTCAATGTGCTTTCCATTTAGCAAGAATGGCAAGAACAATAAAAATACATACAAAGTCAATTTAGATTTATAAATTAAAAAGAAAAGGACAAAGTTAAAGGCTGAGCAGTTACAAGGCAGAAGGTGCAGCATAAGAAACATTCATTCATAGGCTGGTGAATACATGAAAGTTTTCATTTTTGATTTAAAAGTTACTAGAGTTGGGGCACATCTGAGGTCATGAGGAAGCTGATTCCATCTGTGTGCAGCATAGTAGCTAAAAGCAGCTTCACTGTGTTTGGTTCTGACCCGAGGTTCTACCAGCTGACTGCTTCTTATGGATCTCAGAGCCCTGCTGGCTGTTTATACTGTAAGGAGATCTGACATGTATTTTGGCCCCATGCCTTTGAGTGATTTATAAACTAGTAGAAGTACTTTGAAATGGATTCTGTAGTTTACTGGTAACCAGTGTAGAGATTTAAGAACAGGAGTGATGTGCTCGGTTCTCTTGGTTCTTGTTAAGACTCTAGCAGCAGCATTCTGAATAAGCTGCAGCTGCTTCACAGCTTTTTTGGGACGACCAGACAGAAGACTATTGCAGTAGTCCAGCCTGCTGGAGATGAACGCATGAATGAGTTTCTCTAGGTCTGGTCTGGACATGAGACCTCTGAGTCTTGCTATAGATAGTAAATAGGGTTCTCCCAGCTGCATGTGGTGACATGGATGCTACGTCATGTGAAACCCAGCAAGTGGCTGGTAGATGTAAACATAAACCCAGTGTCGTGCCCGTCAAAATAAATATTTGATTTTTTTAAAATTAAAAAAAAGCTTTTAAAGGAAATACTGTAGCTTCTTTCTTAACACCTTTAAACGCCCCGTGGAGGTATTATTATTTTTTTAAATAGCTTTTTATTAAATTGCTCCATCAACCTTTAAGCTGACCAGATAATCATCTTTGTTCTGCATCTAAATATTTAAGCCGACACATAAAAGGTGTGCGTGCATGTGTGCGTGTGTGTGTGTGTGTGTTGCAGGAGCTGGCTGAGCTGTTGGACGAGGAGAAGCTGAGCGGCGTTCCTGTGCTGATCTTTGCAAACAAGCAGGACCTGCTGACAGCTGCTCCGGCCTCTGAGATCGCTGAGGGACTTAATCTGCACACCATCCGGGACCGCATGTGGCAGATCCAGTCCTGTTCTGCCCTCACAGGGGAGGGGATTCAGGTGAGCAGATGAGCTAAGCCCCGCCCCCTTTTTGCTGTTGTTTTATAGCTTCATATTTGTTTCATGGTGGGCTTTTCTTTTCATCAGGAGGGCATGAATTGGGTCTGCAAGAGCGTCAACTCTAAGAAGAAGTAGCTTCCCCTCTACAACTCAGGAGGAGCAGCAACACACACACACACACACTACACCTCCTGAGCCTTAGAACGATGGGATTTACCTGTGAATGTACACACACTACTAATCCAACATGGACTCTGTAACCCCCCCCCCGTGTTGCTGATGGGTAATTACCTCAGCATCTTCTGGCCTCCACAAAGAAGAGGGACGAAACCATGTGAGGAAACCAGCCTCCCCCCTTCATGTTCCCACCCTCATCCCAGCTGCCTCTAACATTCCCACTCCCAGGAATTCCAACATGTCCTTTAAAAGCTTTTACTTACTGTTCTGGTTACCAAACTTCAATCTTTATATCATCTTGTGTTTTTGTTTTTAATTATTCCAGAGAGGCTGTAAGCGCTTTTCCTGCTACTGCTCAGTTTGAAGTGGGGTATATTTTTGTAACTGTTTTATTTATGGTGAATAGAGTGCTTTCATACATCTGCTTGTGTGGAGCGTGAGAGAATCCATCCAGCTCTCCCCACTAAAGAATAATAATGTGTTAATATGTATAAAAATAAGTTAAAAGTTTAATAAACACTACATTTTTAAGCAGTTGTAAATAGCACGGCCCTGTGTTGTTATGCTCAAGGTGTAGAGTATTTGGCATTCTGCTGTACTGTTTAGTCCGTAATGTTTGCATATCTAATATGAGCTGGCAGATTTCTAACAGGTACTGTACGGTCCGACGCATTTCTGTGTGCTCCAGGGTTAGCGAGGGAATTCACTGGTTCACCTTTTGATATTCTTGAATGTAATCAGTCTAGTTTTAAAGATCATGTATGTGAATACGATCAGAATTAAAAGTGTTTGAGGAACCTGCTGAGTTGATGTTCTTTCTGCACAACAATTCACCAGCTTTCATGGTCACACAGCCACATGCAGTCAGGAGTTCCTGGTGGTGGAGAAGTGTCGGTGGGAGGCAAGGGCACAGGAACACAAACACCCGTGTTCTGATGGCAAATTAACAAATTCAGGAGCAGTTTATCACAGACATACAGGAGCTTTAATATTTTACATATCTGAGTGACATTTAAGCAGATCCACCACTTCTTTTATGTAAGAATCTGCTCCGGAGACTAAACACTCAGGAGAAGTAAATGGACTTGTAGACACTGGAGATCAGCTCCGGTACCTGAGACTGATTCCAGTTAGCAATGATGTCAGGAGGTCCAGTAAACCGGAGCTGATCCTGTAGCAGTGTAACGGTTATCCTCAGCACTCGCCTGGACCTGGATTCATCAACTATTAGCTGAGTGGAGCAGCAGGTTATGTCTCTGCTGATAAATTAGTAATTAAAACCTTCAGTAAGACTTTACAATAAGGGTCCCTTTATTAACGTTACTTAGTGCATTATTAACCATTAATAAACAAAGGAACCCTTTATTAACGTTCCCAATATTGTTAACTATTAAATGTCCTTAAGGTTAGGACAAAGGGCCTGGGGTGTCTGCTTAGTAATGCATTAATATTAACATTTAGCAGAAAAATACTCCTTTACTTGCTTTGTACCAACCAGTATTATGTGTTTTACTCTACTTAATGCCTGTTTGTGCTACAAAATTCAGCTGCACATAATATCCCATCCTCCTGAGTGTGTGGTTACAGAAAAAAGTCTGCATTCTGAAATCAGATTTGATCTGTTCAGACAGGCAGGTGGTGCTGTATTCAGCAGCGTGTGTGGGAGCCTCATGGCCTGAGGCAGAGCAGGACAAGCCGTACGACTCGATTCTTCACCCTCAGCTGCAGAAACAAATATCTGGAAACAAACACGAGCCTCTTCCACCTGGAAGAGCTGCTGTTAAACTCCAGACCACCCGCATGCTCCAAGGGCATGAGGGGTGAAACATCTGTTTGACAATCTCACAGTCCTCCGCCCAGAGGTGGAATGTAACTAAGGTCCACCCTACTACTGCAATTTCAAGCCATTTTGAAAAGAAAAAGATTTTGCTTTATTCAGAGGAAGCTCCCTCAGATTGAATCCCAGCACCCAGAAGCGACTGGAGGAACACGTGCATCAGAGTAACAAGTAAAAAGCGGTTTCTCAGTGAGTCTGCTCTTTAGAAAAAAAAGGTTAAAAAACATAAAATCACGACACCTGAGATCATTAAACATTAAAACTGCAGAGTAAGGGGATTTAAGACGATAACGTTCCGATTACCTGAATGATCTAGTCACATCTCTAAACACCTCCCTAGACGTTGACTATGCCGACAGCTCAGGAGAAGACATTTGGAGGTGTGGTGTCTAACATCTGCTGTAGGAACAGTGCACTGTTTGATTTGGAGTAACACTGTGTGAATGAGGGCCTCGGAGCCTCTTCTCATCTCACAAAGATTGTCATTGTTCAGCCTTCCTGTCCCCTCACAGAGACAGAATGTACCAACACAGCTCTCAGATTGAGATTGTGTCTGCCGGGGTTGGAGGAACTACAGATTATATGTTTGGTCATGGCGTTGGTCGGCGTTTGGTCTCTTCTCCCAGCAGCATATGAGAAATATGTCTAATGTTAATTCCTCCCTGTAATAAACACCCACAAATACAAAATAAAAGACAAATTTAGCCAAATGCAAAAAGTATTTTTATTGAGAGATTGATTATATAGAAAATATTATATCATGAATTCTTCTGGCAAGGCATAATCAGAGGCTGCCAAAAATGCATGCCTGGCTATCTTTTCTCCATCATCACACATGAGTTCTGAGCTACAGGTGAGTTTCATACCTGAATGACATATTTTTGGGGCTCAGTGAGATGGCACACAGTTACAGCTGTAGCAGCACCAAAATCCCATTTCCAGGTCACGTCTTTGGCATAAAGTGGAAAAACTCAGTCCTGAGAGGAAAAGTCTGACCTCTAGCCCACACTGTTTGACGTTTGAATTCTGTGGATTACAGTCTGTTTGTTTAGAAACATTATCTTGGTTTCCATCAAAGAATGTCTGTTCAGACAGTAGCGTGGCTGCTGTAGATAAACAACCTTATATAATGTTTGGTTTGTTGTTCACATTTATGTTTGAACTATCAAGGCTTTAGCTTAATTATCTACGGAGTTACTAGAGAAATAATCACCAGTTATTCTGATAAACAAATCTGAGAAAGCCATATTAACATAGTTTCAGGAAAATATTTTATTTTCTTAGTTATCATTCAGACGAGTGGATACTGATGGATGGACTCACCAGACTGAGAAAAGGAGCGTTGGAGGTGATTTAGTTTTATTTTTATGATTTAATCAGCAGCATTATTGAGCTTTAGTTATGTTTGTGATACTTTTGTGACATCATGGGCATAATTTTCACTTTTCATCTGGCAGTTTGGATCCATTCCTGATTTCTACTCATTTCTACTGAAATGGGGTAGAATGTTATGTTGTGTTTATGTTAATGAGGTCTAGTGAACATACATGCCAAAATACTGTGTAAAAATGGGATCTTTAGCTCATTTGTAGCTGAGTAAAGCTAATGTGGTACTTCAACTGAAAACAGAATATTTTTAATGCCAGGTTAATTAATCAGCTCCATAAAGTAGATTACTTATGAGGCAAATTCAGGTCAGATCAGTTATTTATAAATAATCCTGTTTCCCAGATTGCTGTTTCTATATTAAATGTAAATTTGAACAAAGTCAATAAAAACAGACAGTGAGACTGAACAGATCTTTTTTTGAGTTATAATGTTTTTATTAGACTTTTATGTGTCTGCTGAAACTTCTAAACGAGAGAACAAAGACTTCTGTGGTTGTTGCACAGATGAGTTAAAACTCTTTTCCCCAACAGTGTGTGGGCAATTAAAAGGACTGTGTGTGTGTGTGTGTGTGTGTGTGTGTGACAGATGCAAATCAGAGAGAAGACTGTCTCTCTTCCCATCCTCATGGATCAAGCAGCTGTTAAGCAGCTGTGTGCACAAGTGTGAGAAAAAGTGTGTGTCAGGAGATAAAAGGGGGAGTGTTTGCTGGTGTGTGTGTGTGTGTGTGTGTTTACCAGAAACAGAGACACAGAGAGACAGAAAAGCAGCGCTGTAATTTATGCTGCACCTCCGACCCCTGAGGTTTGCTGACGTGAGAAAAAAGGCAACACATGAGAGTTGTGCTTCAGCTCGAGAGGAGAGAGAGGTGGGAGGAAGACGAAGGTGGAGCAAGAAGCAGAATGACTGAAACCTTTGGTTTTACGTGTTAGCTAACCACTAAATGCTGTCAGAGGAAGGACCTGGCACTCAGAAACTCACACTGACATGTAAATGAATGCATGTCTTCTAAAACAATGAAAAACACATGAGACAAAAGTTCATTGGTGACTTTGGAAGCAGGAAACAATCATTTAGAAACTTGTGTTACATTTTCTCCCACGGCTGCAAAAGTTCCTCTCAGCAGACAAAAGAGTTTACATGAGACTTTTTCCACCAACAATTAACTTGTCGACTAAAAAATAACCGCACCATGAGACCTGTTATTGATTTCCTTGGAAATATCTTCATATCTACAAATTTCCCAATAAATCTGCAATTTTTTCAGTTTTATTCCCACTCTGAGATGCACACACCCCTCTAACAAGTGGATCATCCCTGCTGTGTGAATGGGATTGAGGCTCAAAGTGCTGGCTAGGGGAAAAGGAGTAATGCAACAGCTTAATCAGGCTGAAGGGAACACACACACACACACACAGCCCGAGTCGTAATCTCAAGACTTTCCACACTGTTTGCTCTCTGCAGGCCTCCGCCCCCGCACGCCCAGGAGCCCTGAATGGACACAGAGATATTTAAAGTTATGACTAAATGGGTTTTCCTGCTATTAATGTTTCCTTTAAGATAAACGAATACAACAAAAGATCAAAAGGAGCTGAGACGACACGTTAGAAACTTTGTGACGTTAGAAGCAAGAAGATATTTTGTTTAAAGAATTCACTGGCTGAAGAAATGCAGCTCACTCACCATCTTTAATATGAACGCTGAGAAATAATAGAGTTACAGACAGGGCCGGCCCAAGCCTTTGTGGGGCCCTAAGCAGGTTTTCTATGAGTGTTATTTAATTGTGGCATATTAATTTAAACATTTGAAAGCAACATCAGCAGACGGACACTGAAATTACAGTTAACAAGCAAAGTGTACTATTTTTTTGTTCTTAAAATTTGGAACACATAATTTGTAATCAGTACAAAATGAAACCAAAAGGCACTATATGACACAAATGAGGCAACACAAAATAATGTATACATTGTTTCTATGTGTTTAATATAATTTAGTTTCTATTATTAAAAGTTATTTAACATCCTCATGCTATCTTGGTGCTCTTGGGGGGGCCCTGGTGGTGTGGGGGCCCCAAGCAGTCACTTAACTTGAGTATGCCTAGGACCAGCTCTGGTTACAGACATGTTTGTTCTTCAAATGCTAAAATTATGTCACAAGACTTCATGTAATCAGTCAGCGCTTCAATTATATGTTGGAAATGACTCTTTCTGTAAAACAGACAGAGTTGGAGCCGTTTGTGAGTTTGCAGGTAGCCATCTTGAATTTACATTTTGAGAGTTTTATTGAAATCCATCTTGTGATTTATGAGATAATTTTGCTAAAAACCACAAACAAAAATATACAAAACTATGATTGCCAAATAGAAATCATCATTCTGACTGCACTCACCTGCCTGGTTCCATTGATGCATCCTGTCTTTTCTGTCTGATTTAAAAGACAACAGGAAGGACTGAACCAGGCCACCTTCTTTTGTGATTTGGTTGTGAAGCTGGCATGTCCAGTGGAGTTTTTCAGTAGTGAATGTGGGTCCATATGGAGGTCTGGACTGGTTTAAGGCTTTTATAGAACAAACTGTGATCAGACACCTTTCTACTGGAACCAACGTGGCCTTTTCCCAGTGATTCATGCTCTCCTTTTGGATGGAACAAGAGTCAGCAACCCAATATGTTTTCATCACCAGTTTCCCATTTTAAATCTCCTTTAGGTCCTAGTTTCTGCAGACTGGAAACTTCAGCTGTGAAGCGATCAGATACAAAATATAAGTTTTTGAGGTTTGTGGCCGTTCAAAGAACTGTAGCTCTTGCAACATCTTACAGGCAGCTCTTTTCTGTAGATTTGAACCTATGGTTTCCCACATGTCTTCAGCAGAAAACCTGACTGTGTGTGCATAAACAGCCATTGTGGGAAAAAGTCTGGACCAGATTTTCCGCATTCTTCCATAGTTCTATGGAATTCATGGGTGATAAAGACTTGTGTTACACATTTCTCCATCAGTTCAACACCTATGTATGTTGGATAAATATGACTGAAGATGTTTCAGTCCCAGGTTCTTCAAACAAAGAGGGGATCACTAAAAACCCACCGCAAAATTAAATATATTAAAATCACTCCAAAAGAAACAGAAGGAAAATTTTACACGTCTGTATGGGATTGTCAGGGAGCTCTGGAGGGATAAAAGAACCACTGGTACAGATAACACAGTGTATACCCAGAATGATATGTGCTGTCAGAAAAATGTTTATTAGCCTGTTTCATTAAAAAAAAAAAACCTTTAGAGGTCCTTCACTGAGAAACCATTTTTTAATTGTTATTTTTGAAAATGATCAGTCACTCTGAGTTTTTCATGCAGGCTGAACATGAAAATAGTCTTCTACACCTATCTCCTGCATTAGCTTCTGATAGAAAATAGGGTGACCAAACGTCCTCTTTTCCCCGGACATGTCCACTTTTCACCGTCTGTCCGGGGCGTCCGGGGGGGTTTCCTATATTGATGAAAATGTCCGGGTTTTCATCCAGGAGCCGGGTTTGAATTACGGGGGAGCTGGAAGCCCTCAACAACACACCCAGGGAAGCCCGAAAAAAGATCCTGTTCCTACCTATATTACATTATTTATATGGACTCTCAGCGCACCGGGGATTCTTTTATGAGGAGAGGACAGATAATGCTGATTGTTGAAGCTGCGTCCTGCACGGCCACAGTAACATTCTCAAAGTGGCGCCACCAAAAAATATAATTAACACGCGATCGTTCATGTCCGTTCATATAATCTTCTGTCTTACTTCTGTCTTTTAATCGTATCTTTTATTCGTGTCTGGAGCGCGTCACCCGTGCGCTGGTGATTTCACCCAGGGTTCGAATTACGGGGGAGCTAAAGGGAGCCCGGCTCCCCTGAAAGGGTGACGGGCTCCCCTAGAAGCCCTCAACTGACACACCCAGGGGGAGCCCGAAAAAAGATCAAGTTTCTACCTATATTACATTATTTATTTGGACTCTCAAGCGGAGATTATTTTGGGCGGAGAGGTTGGAGAGCGGCAGCGCTGATTGGTGGTCCTGCGCACGGCCACAGTAAGTGGCGCCACCAAAAAACATAATTAACACGCGATCGTTCATGTTCGCTCATATTATCTGGCAGCCTTTCTGTCTTTCATTTGTGCCTGACGCTCTCTCCTCCTCCCTTTCCTGTTGATCACTGAAACCCGCACCTCTGCGCACCGGTATTGCGTCAAAAATTCTCGTACGTTCCATCATTGATATGTTTCTCCAGCTGCTCCGCGCCTCCCAACTGATAAAGTCGCGCGCGCTCATTACAAGCTGCACTCCCAGCGCGCTCTGCTTGTACCACAAGAGAACTACAACCTCGTTGAGCTCAAACATCTTATTGGAGCAAATCCAGAGCTTTAAGTGGGCCCCTCCCGATATACGCAGAACACGCGCTCCATGAGGGGCCTCGTTTTGCGCACGTGTACTCATTCTCTCCAAACGCGCAAAATGCGCATCGCTGTTGCGCGCCGCGCACACATCACCGTCAGCTACCGTTAGCCCAGGCAGGAGGAGAGAACAAAGAGACGAGGTATCCGACACCGTGCACTCTCCCGCAATGATTGACAGCAGCAGCATCTGAACAACCAGTGGTCAGATGCGCCGACAGGCAGGTGGAAACGAGGTGGAGATGCATCCAAACGGATGAGAATAAGCACAAGAAAAAAAGTCAGAACAAGAGGAGGAGTGAGCTGCACTTGAAAGTGGGAATGTTAATAAAAAAAGAAAAACTTTGTGAGCATAAACATCCCAGCTGCTGCTGATCATGAGACAGAAGAGACGATGATTCTGTCTGGATGGACTGGAGAATATTTCACAGCAGCTCTGATTATTTATTAAATGTTTTGTTAAATCACAAACCTTCACTTCTGTCCTGTTGTCTCTGGTTCACAGCCTTTCAGTCCAATAGTATCCTATAATTAGTTGTTGTCATATTTACATCAATTTCATTTGATAATTTCCCACTGAGAGCAAAACAAATCTTAATCTGCTTGTCTGATAGATTTCTGGTCATAACAGGGCCGATGCTGAAGTCTGAACTTAACCCTAACCCAGCTGCTTCTGCTGAGTGAAGCTTGAGGCTCATCACAGGCACAAGAACACCTGAGTGGCAGTAATTCAACCTAAAAGGTGAAACTAATCTATGAGACAGACTCATTCCAGATATTTCAGCCTTTATTTGTTATAATTGTGATGATTCTGGCTACAGCTGATGAAAACCCCACATTCAGAGTCTCAATTAAAATATAGTGAAAAGGTTTAATATTCTAGACTCAAAGTGTCACTCTAATCAGCTGATGAGTCCAGAACACCTGCAGAGGGTTCCTGAGCCTTTAGATGGTCTCTCAGTCTGAGCTGGATTACTGACATAAGTGGATTTTTACACCAGATTCTCATTTCTGAGTTTCACCTGTAGACCACATTAGAACTGGCTCTGCTAAAAACTACAATACTTAGATTATTCAGAGCTTAACTAGATTATATTAGACTGATAGCAGAGTCCTTAAAGAACAGTTTGTGATTGGTTAAACCTTTATTTGATTTGTGACAGTTCAAAAAACAAACTTTATTGTATCTGACCCACTGGTCTAGTGTAAAAACTACAACACCTAGATTCTTCCGACCTGGATTAGATTATTCTACATTACCAACAGAATCCATCAATTCAAGATGATAATTTGTGAAACATTTAGGTCAAATAAGGCCACTTTCTTCTTTTTTATTATGAATTTTGAAAATAGTCACATAAAACAAGTGCTTGAAAAGGAAAATGTAGGTAGATTTATCCCACTACACGTTTGTAACTTTATAAAGCAATAATTTATTAACCCCCCCCCCCAAACACACCGTCTAACTGGGCTCCCCCGGAAGCCTCTGTGTAATTCGCACCCTGGTGATCATGTTCTGGGAGGTGTGGGTGTAAAGGGTTCATTGCATGACAAAGTGAACAACAGGTCTTCCTGATAGAGCTGTGGATGTCTGGAATGTGTGGAATGTTAGGAACATGTGAGTCAAATGCAAACCCTCCAAAGCAAGTTAGCAAGGACATGATTGGATATTTTCCCATCAAAGCCAACAGAGGATGATGCCGACACTGCGCTAAAGGATACACCAACACACGTTGCAGAAAGTCCAATGTTTTCCTCTGCTTTTCACAGCAACATAACTGCTTTTGGAAATACCATAAGTTAATCAATCAACAAATTAAACAAGCACATTTTGTTTTTTCCCTTCATGATTTGCACATATAATCCGGATCGGATCCAGTGTTTTTGAATATGATACTCAATTTTTGTACTAAATTGATCATAAAAAATGACCTTTTTTCTATTATACAATTGTTATTGTGTAGATACATAAATTTCTGTGGGCCTTTATAAGCAGTAAAGTACAAATAAATGTTTAATTGTTCCTTACATGTGTTCAGAATTGTGAGTGATGTCATTGAAATTCTGCTACCCTACAGACCCAGCGTTGCATTTTTACAACATCCTCCCCAAAAGTTACTAAAATGTCATAATTAAAAAAAAACACTGATTTAGGCATCACAAGCATCCTAGAACAACATGTGAATGGTTGAATTTTTTTTTTAAAGTTTTTTTCTATATTTGGGTTTCTGGGGGATATATATATATATATAAGAAGACCGTCCGACCACAATAGGAGCCAAACAACAGTCAACATCAGGGGTTTTCTGAATAGCAAGAGCTCAGAGACATGCTTCCTGCATGTTTTAGATCATGAACACAGCTGATTTGTTTGATTTAGTGATGAACTGCTCCTGTAGACACTAATGAAGGCTGAGGAGACATTTCANGTTCTGACAGAACACCGGGAAAAAAATGGGTCCCAACATGGTTTGTGTGGCGTTCGGTGCTGTGTGTGCGGCGCGCGGCAGCGATGCGCCTTTTGCGTATTTGGAGAGAATGAGTACTCGTGCGCAAAACGAGGCCCCTCATGGAGCGCTGGATTTGCTCAAATAAGATGTTTGAGCTCAACAAGGTTGTAGTTCTCTTGTGGTATGAGCAGAGCGCGCTCGGAGTGCAGCTTGTATGAGCATGCGCGATTTTATCAGTTGGGAGGCGCGGAGCAGCTGGAGAAACATATCAATGATGGAACGTACGAGAATTTTTGACATAACACCGGTGTGCAGAGGTGTAGGTTTCAATGATCAACAGGAAAGGGAGGGGGAGAGGGGAAAACAGCGAGCGAAACACGGAGGGACCAGACTTATAGTAAAGTTTTGAGCAAAACATCTGGAAAAGTGTGGGTGTTCAGCCTCCTCATTAGAAAAAGCGTGGGTGTTAAAACACCCACATCCCCCACGGGTGCGACGCCCATGGTGTGACGTCATTGGTAGGCACAGATCCCCTGTCCTCTTTTTTGGAAATGGAAATATGGTCACCCTATTCTAGAGCCATTTTGTTGGCAGAATCTGATATTTTAGCTCTAAGCCAGGTGTTCTGACAGAACACCGGGAAAAAAATGGGTCCCAACATGGTTTGTGTGGCGTTCGGTGCTGTGTGTGCGGCGCGCGGCAGCGATGCGCCTTTTGCGTATTTGGAGAGAATGAGTACTCGTGCGCAAAACGAGGCCCCTCATGGAGCGCTGGATTTGCTCAAATAAGATGTTTGAGCTCAACAAGGTTGTAGTTCTCTTGTGGTATGAGCAGAGCGCGCTCGGAGTGCAGCTTGTATGAGCATGCGCGATTTTATCAGTTGGGAGGCGCGGAGCAGCTGGAGAAACATATCAATGATGGAACGTACGAGAATTTTTGACATAACACCGGTGTGCAGAGGTGTAGGTTTCAATGATCAACAGGAAAGGGAGGGGGAGAGGGGAAAACAGCGAGCGAAACACGGAGGGACCAGACTTATAGTAAAGTTTTGAGCAAAACATCTGGAAAAGTGTGGGTGTTCAGCCTCCTCATTAGAAAAAGCGTGGGTGTTAAAACACCCACATCCCCCACGGGTGCGACGCCCATGGTGTGACGTCATTGGTAGGCACAGATCCCCTGTCCTCTTTTTTGGAAATGGAAATATGGTCACCCTAATGTAGGTACTGGTTCAGGTTCTGGGAGATTGCTGTGATCAGCTCTTGGATCTTTCAGCCATGTGACATATGCTACTCCAGTATATTTGAAATGAATATTTAAGCCTCTAAAAGCTGATTAAAATAATCAAGCCATAAAAACAGCCGTGTTTTAAAAGCCATACCATCAAGCAGTCTTATCAGTAAATCCTTTTTGTACAGCATAATATTTGTTTTGTGTGACAGTCAAACGTTGGAACGTCAGAGTCAAGCAATCACAAGTATTACAAAACACCATAAGCAGTATGTACTAACAAACATATTTGTACACAAAGAAACACACACACTGCTTTAATGATGAAACAGTATGAAATAAGACTTAATCGGAAGAAAGTGAGGCTCTTACTCTAGATCATTGTCACAACTCTCAATGGGAAGCCATTGATTTCTGGCAGAAAGGCCATGAGCTTTTGGAGAAATGAAGATTGGAAATATTGATAGCAGTCATTTGTATGGAGAGAGACAGAAAGGGCTCCATTTCAAGAGAAGTCGACTCCATTTTAGCAATCATTTGTCTGTTTTTGGCGTTTGGCCTTGTGAATGGCTTCGATTTCTGAACTGCAGTTTATCACTGTATGAGAAAGCAGCAGGGGTCGACATGGGTTGCAAACACACACAGGAACCCAAAGAGAGAGAGCGAGAGAGAAACAATGTATTTAAACACACACACACACANGAAAATAGTCTTCTACACCTATCTCCTGCATTAGCTTCTGATAGAAAATAGGGTGACCAAACGTCCTCTTTTCCCCGGACATGTCCACTTTTCACCGTCTGTCCGGGGCGTCCGGGGGGGTTTCCTATATTGATGAAAATGTCCGGGTTTTCATCCAGGAGCCGGGTTTGAATTACGGGGGAGCTGGAAGCCCTCAACAACACACCCAGGGAAGCCCGAAAAAAGATCCTGTTCCTACCTATATTACATTATTTATATGGACTCTCAGCGCACCGGGGATTCTTTTATGAGGAGAGGACAGACATGCTGATTGTTGAAGCTGCGTCCTGCACGGCCACAGTAACATTCTCAAAGTGGCGCCACCAAAAAATATAATTAACACGCGATCGTTCATGTCCGTTCATATAATCTTCTGTCTTACTTCTGTCTTTTAATATCTTTTATTCGTGTCTGGAGCGCGTCACCCGTGCGCTGGTGATTTCACCTCACCCACGCGGCCGCGCAGCGCACACTCCACTATTTTTCAGCCGGTAGATTCATTTGAATGTTTAGTTCAAAAGTAACTCGAGGTGAATCAGGAGGAAGCCAGGAAACAGTTTATTCTTGTGGATGGAGAGGAGATGCAGGAAGATCAGAGACAGACAGGACAGGAAAATATTCAAATAAAAAACAAGAAAACAAAACAAAGTTCTTGAAAATGAAAATGTTGGTAGATTTATCCACTACACCTTTTGACCTTCATAAAGCAATAATTCATAAGCGTGTAATATTTATATATTTGATACAATTCAGATCAACTTCGAAATTCCGTCCCACATCCAGGGCCGTATCAGGGCATTTTGGGGGCCAAGGCAAACAGACCCCCCCACCCCCTCCCCGTCACTGGGCTCCCCCAGAATCCTCTGTGAAATTCAAAGCCTGCCCAGGAGTATTAATTAGTGTTTGCAAAAACACCTCGGTTTACATATGAATTGTTCTAGAGCCATTTTGTTGGCAGAATCTGATATTTTAGCTCTAAGCCAGGTGTTCTGACAGAACACCGGGAAAAAAATGGGTCCCAACATGGTTTGTGTGGCGTTCGGTGCTGTGTGTGCGGCGCGCGGCAGCGATGCGCCTTTTGCGTATTTGGAGAGAATGAGTACTCGTGCGCAAAACGAGGCCCCTCATGGAGCGCTGGATTTGCTCAAATAAGATGTTTGAGCTCAACAAGGTTGTAGTTCTCTTGTGGTATGAGCAGAGCGCGCTCGGAGTGCAGCTTGTATGAGCATGCGCGATTTTATCAGTTGGGAGGCGCGGAGCAGCTGGAGAAACATATCAATGATGGAACGTACGAGAATTTTTGACATAACACCGGTGTGCAGAGGTGTAGGTTTCAATGATCAACAGGAAAGGGAGGGGGAGAGGGGAAAACAGCGAGCGAAACACGGAGGGACCAGACTTATAGTAAAGTTTTGAGCAAAACATCTGGAAAAGTGTGGGTGTTCAGCCTCCTCATTAGAAAAAGCGTGGGTGTTAAAACACCCACATCCCCCACGGGTGCGACGCCCATGGTGTGACGTCATTGGTAGGCACAGATCCCCTGTCCTCTTTTTTGGAAATGGAAATATGGTCACCCTATAGAAAATAGACGGTGAAACTCTAGGATTAGAAAATTCTGACAGATCTACGTCACACTGTCACTTAACATTCATGGACTCACCCATCTTGACTCACGACGGGGAAGGCTGTTGTTGGTTTAGCGTCCAGGAAACAGCAGAGAACGTTTCGGCTAGTAGAAGCTAACCGTTAGCATTAGCAACTCCACCACACAGCAGAACTCCTTCAGGCTTGTTATTTGTTGAGATACAACATCAACATTGCAGAGCAAATGGAGTCAATAGTCGCATTGCTGTTAGCCAATCAGAGGCCAGATGTCTAAATATCAGGAAATAAGACTCTAAATCCTGCAGACTTAAGCTACTTTCTCCTCCAGCTGAATTCTCCGCAGTGAAACGGGTGCACAGGAGCTTTTTTTCCCCAGATTACAACTTACAAGGCATTCATTCCTACTATAGACTGCTGCAAATGGTTGTAAAGCGTTACCATTAACATAATTCTGATTTACAAGTCATATGCTAAAGTTAATCTGCAAATAGAAAAGTAACACCCAGTGATAATGAGACCTAGCTGGGCGTTTTAACTTGACCATGAACAGTGCCGACAGGCTTAAAGGAAGCATTTCGTAATCAGCACTAAAACACGCAGCCTTGTGTCAATTTGTTGTTTTTAATCTGAGGATTTAAATCTTCCACAAGATCAAAAAGGGTGAAACGAGCTGATTTAGCCTTTTTTATGGGATTTATTTACAGTAACAAAAATATAGAATATCACCGCTTTTGTCCTGTAAATGAGATGATGGGATTTGCACAGTTAACAGCAGAGACCAGATTAAGTTTGTTCGTTTATTTGGAACCCTTCTCCAAATCATGTTTCATCCTTTGCACAAAATATTTACAAAAAAGATACTTTTGCCTCCTCCTATTATCGGCTGTTGTAACAGCTCCTTTTTTAAGGATGATAAATGGTTGCTCACGTCTCTCAGTCTGATTCTTTAAGAAAAAAGTCATGAAAAAAACTCTCCTCCCGCCGGTTGTTTCATTCACACACTCATTTTAAAACAGCTCACAGTCCCTCCTGCTCTATTGTTCCTCTTCTGAGTGCTTAAAAAACCTCCCTTGCATGCTTTCAGCTGCAAACAGGAAGCCAAGAGCTTGTGTGCTTATTGAGAGGAAGTGACATCTTTGCCCTGCAGGAAGTACAATTACAGCATCATCAGATTGTCCAGATGCTGATGGGTTTGGTCTGTCCACTCTCGCCTTTTTTCTCCACTATGGAACAGTCTCAGGAGGCAAACATGATTCCTACAGATGTACCAGATAATGCAGAGCAGTAGCAGTTGCTAAGAGGAAACAGTCTTCGTGGGATTTTCTGTCCTTCTGGGGCAGCAGGAAGGGAGTTGGGGAATAAGAGCTAAATTCTCAAAAACGCAGAGCGTTGGGAGTCAAGCGGCCTTTAAGATGCAGCTCTATTGTCCCCCTGCGGGTCTGCATCTGTAGTCAAAGGACTAGGAAGGCGTCCACAAGTGCATTGTGGGTGTTTTCCATGGAAGAGCATTTTGTTTTCAAGCTGTACGATCCATCCCTGAACTCAGCAAAGAAAGGAAGAGATACCAAGATGCTAAAAAAATTAGGAAATAGAAGGAGCCCCCCCACCCTTAAATGACCAAACAAAGTCAGCCGTGTGGCGAGCATAAGGCAGTCGGCCTCAGTCTAACGGGAGAGGTGATTTTATAAGAGAAGAGCTCAACACTGCCTGGTATTATCTCGATTTCCTTTGAGCCTCGCCCAGAAGCTCTGAAGTAGCACGAAAACAACTTTTCTAATGAGTTTATTTTCTATCAATTTCCATCCTACTCTATAAATAAAAAGATTTAACTCATCCTGTCCTCTTCAGGCTAATCGTCATCATTCTGTGTTTTTGAGTGTGAAACACTGAGCCAAGTTGTGCCAGAGTGAGCCGTTGGCTGCATGTGTGTTTCATCTATAATACACTACATGACACGCTGACTGAAAATAACCAAAGATAAAAACACAAAGAGATCAACCCTGCCCCCGAATGTGTGTTTAAATATAAACATCATCCTAACGTGTGTCTAGATATTTATTATTTTTTTGTATTTTCCAGGTATAAGTCTGTAAAGGTGTGCTATTTTGGTGCCTGTCTCAAGATCTGTGTGTGTGTGTGTGCTGTGTTAACTGGTAACGTAATGCTTTGTAGAAGGTTGCCCATACAGCCCGTAGAAATCTGCGTGTCTGTGTGTCTGTGAGGCGTCTATCCAGTCCCTCACCGCCAAGCCCTGCATGGATGGGCCTCCAGAGGCCAGGCCAGGAGGAGGGGGGTAGTCCTGGGGGCTGACCCAGGGAAAGGAGCCCGAGCGTGGGTATGGGGGATGGCTGCGGTGGCCTGAAACGGAGGGCACTCCGGAGCAGTAGCAGTTATCCACAGTACACATGAGGATCTTGCGGCCACCGTACTGAGGCAGCACAGCCTGCTGGGAGGAGTGGGAGGAGCTGCTGCCACCAGGGGGGAAGTGGGAGGAGCCGAACACAGAGCCTGAATGGTGATTGGTCAACGAGCCGCTTCCACTCCCGGTGCTGCCGGTGTCACTGATGTGTGGCGGTGCACAGGGGCCGAGAGTCTGCTGATTGGTGGACTGGCCCTCTCCAGAGGCGGAGCCAGAGCCCAGGTAGGGCTGTTTGGCTAATGAGGAGGAAGACGAGGAAGATGAGGATGAGTCCTTAAAGCCTGGAGCCGTGGTCTTCCCAGTGCTCCCATTTCCCTCTGGAAAGGCAGTGGAATGTTTCCGCTTCTCTGCTCCAGAGCCGGAGCCCTGACCGCTGGGAAACGCAGCAACGGACTGCAGGAAGGAGGACGGAGGAGTGAGGGGAACTGGGGGAGGAAAAGAGGTGAGAAATCAGAGATGAATAAAATAAAAACAGTGAGAATATAATCTGGATTAAAGCTTTAATAGGTCCTACCTTCCAAAGTTCGCTTCAAGCTCTTCTCTCTCTTGGAGATCTCAGAAAGAAACAGTTTAGAGTTTAGATTCCCGACCTTGTAGGGAGGGAGGCTGCTTCCCACACACGCCTGAGACCTGCAACAGGAAACGTGCAAACGTCAGGATCAGTGGTTCCTCTGGGAACCTGTAAGACATGCTGGACGCCTCTGTCCTCCCACCTGTCTGTGAGGATTTTAACAGGCTTGGTGTTCTTCATGAAACTCAGCTCCTCGGCTTTGCTGAAAGCTGTGTTGATGGAGCTCAGCAGCTTCTGGGCTTCGTGGCGCTGCTCTCCCAGAACCAGAACCTGGGTTGCATTCTCCTGGAAGAAGCGGGCCTGAGCCCGATCCAGAGCCTCCAGCGTACGGCCCAGGTCCTCCTCCAGGAGCTGATGCATACGCTGGTACTGCAGGCGAACCTCCTCCTTCAGCTCACACACCCTGTCCTGTAGGGAACGACACCAACACACACACCTAAACACAGAGCTGCTCGAGGAGAATAAGAGACATGACGTGTTTCAAACAAACCTCCACTGAACACTTGTCAGAGTCAAGCTTGCAAAGCTGCTCCTCGATCTCCTGCACTCGCTCCTCCACACGCTCCTGCTGCTTTAACAGGTTTTGCTGAAAGAAGAGAGAAAAAGTCTTAGGCCTTTGGGGCGCCGTAGCCTCCGTTAGCCACTAGCATTCACTTTCCATACCAGAGATATTAGAATTCCTGGAGCTGGCTAATTTAGTCTCCATCCAACACACAATCCCTGCGGGGGAGGAAGGAGGGGGATGCTGTCATAGCAACCACCAGCTATTTAGTGTTTGCATTAGTGAGTGAGGACCAAAGTTGGGGGAGCTGGAGGCAGTGAGCAGAGATAGATAAATGGTCAGGAGAAAAAAAACCCTCCAGCCTCCCCCTGTGCACCTCCTCTCCTCACACCTTCCTGCCTAAAACATTAGAGAACACAGAGGAGGCTGCTCTGTGAGGATGATGATATATGAACAAAAGAAGCTAAAGGAGACCATAAACCCAGCAGAATTTGACACAAATTCAGTAAAGTCCTTGTTTGAAAGTTATTCACTGATAATTGTTGCAGCAGGTTTTTAACCAACCTGAACAAAGCACCAGGACACCAACTGTGCACAGGTCCTCTTTGTTGTCTGCTAGCTGACAAATCCTTAATCCACATTATTAAATCTGATGCTCAAATTAATTTGGGATAAATGTATTGATTATTCCAGAAATTCCCATCTGAATCCATTTCCAAAAAGGTTCAGCAGCTGTGAATCAATACTTTCATATTACCTTTAGAAGTGTCTAACACAGAGAAAACATCCCAAAGTGTCTTCTCATTACTTGGATAACAGAAAAGAGGTACAACAGCAGATGATCATCACCTATAATACCGTGGATATCTACGTCCTATTATAGTCTTTTAGGCCAATAAAATAAATTGTATTGGAAAAATAAATTAAAAATGTTCTTTTCTGATCTTTTATTGTAAAGGGCATATTTTCTCGCAAGATCACGCGCAATATTTCGGCTGTCTCGGACACGCGTGGGACTGAGGGGCGCGGTGATTGGTGGAAGGAAGCAGGAAGCAGCTTCAGTGACTTGCTTCAAAATAACAAAAATTATAACTGAACCCGACCTGGCAATAACCCATGGGATCCAACCATGTATGTACGAGCCCTCGCCTAATGCGTAATGGCGCTCTCGCTTCTTGTTGAGTTGGGACAAAGCTAGCTAACAGCCAGGCATCGGCTCTTATGCTGTTGTGAAGATGGAATACACAAACCGAGTGGAGTTTTGTCTCCCATAACACGGATTATAACATGAGTCGTCAACGGTAAGACATCGTTTATGCGTTTCACGTTATGAAATGAGCTTTGTTGTGCTGGTTTGTTAAGAACAGAATCACTATGTCTGCTGTCAGTGCAGCATCACATAGTAAACAAGAATAGCCAATAAACGACTTTCTCCACTCAACAAGAAATTTAGTTTAATTAAAAAGGTACAAGTTATTGGTCATATTAGAACCAAAACTTTGAGGAAGAGGAAACAAACAGGAAAACTAGAACAAGTGCTTTGGGATTTTCTTTCTCTTCCTAATTTTTTATAAGAATAAACAATGTTAATGTTAAAGTTAAAGTCCCATTAGTTGTCACACACAGTGGTGTGTGTGAAATTTGTTCTCCGCATTTGACCCATCCCCTGGGGGAGCGGTGAGCTGCAGACACAGCCGCGCTCGGGAACCATTTGGTGGTTTAACCCCCCAATCCAACCCCTTAATGCTGAGTGTCAAGCAGGGAGGCATTGGGTCCCATTTTTTCAAAGTCTTTGACTGGGATTTGAACCCTGATCTCCCAGTCTCAGGGCAGACACTCAAACCACTAGGCCACTGAGCTGAGTGTTATTTTCTAAAATAAAACATGATTGTAATACATTATATTCTGGTCAGATATTTCCTGTATCAGAACTGATTTGCATTGAGTTTCTTTCATTTAATTTATCAATGGGAAAAAAGTCAAAAGTAAAGAATAATTTAATGCAAAGTGACATAATCTAATACACTATCCTTACCATTTTATGATGGACACTAATAAAGTTACATAATCTTGTATGTAAAACTAACATGGCTGTGTGTGTGTGTGTGTGAATGCAGCACTGCAAAAATATAATCTCACCATCCTTAAAGGTGTCCTAGAATGCAATTAGCCTTTCGCCGGCCCCGCCCCCAGAATGGCTATTGTCCAATCACACATCATAGCAACCGTTACTATCCGACAACTCCAAACAAAATGATGAAGCTAAGCCTAATTTACTACTAAGCATTAGCATCGATAGTAGGGATGCAACGGTCCACTTTCCCCACGGTTAGGTCCGTACCTCGGTTTTTGGGTCACGGTTTCGGTCCACTTTGAAGTGTAGAAAAGCTTAAGAAAAACTGAAATTTCTTAACTTTATTTTATTTACGCAATAATATAACTTTTCAGATGTATTACTTGTAGTCCAGTGTGTAATAATATGTTCAGAGACCAACAGAAATGTCACTATTAAAACGCCTTTTCAATGAGGTGTCAGTGAGAGGCTAGGGCGACCGAAGTGGGACCGGGAGGGACCCGTAATTTGGAATTGTAGGATGTCCAAGGAAGGTCCCGACTCGGGAGTGTTGTGTGAGGGGTTGTGGTTGTGGCGTCAAATAAAGCGAGCCTCTGAGTTCACCGTGTTCTCTCCTCGTCTTTATATTCAACTGCAAACCAGAAATGTTCCCACACGGAAGGTTTGTTTGAAGACGGCGCGTCGCATGTCGCCGTGGCCATAGATATATAAATATCACTAGATGCCTTAACTGGGAGTCGACAGCGTCCATACATGGCGGCCATCTTACCTCGGACAGCTTACGTTCCGTTCTCAATGGTAGCAGATGGAAGGTGATTGAACAACTTAATCAAAAACACTCATAACTCGATGAAATATTAACGGATTTACAAGCGGGTTGCCTTATTACAAACCTTATGACACATAGGCTTGATAGGACATACTTTCACATTTTTAAATTAACGGGCCAAATCCGTCATATTTTAGAGCCACATCTCTGGCGTTTATAACAAATCAAACCGTTTGAAATTTGTTTGAAAATTGAGCAAGTTAGAGTTATTTAAATAGTACATGCACCATTGACACCAATGTTACGAAAGGGGGCAGCTGTCCGAGGTAAGATGGCCGCCGCGTAAGGACGTTTGTCCAATCGACGAACAGCGCGTGTAAGGCATCTAGTGATATATATGATATCTATGGCCGTGGCTACGTTTCTCTCTGTAGCGCTTGTTTTGCTCAAACTTTCAGCTCAGTGGGGCGGGTCAAACCTGTGACTGGATATTTACTCGCGGGTAGGGAGGGGGTCTGCTGTGAGCAGCTTCAGAAGAGACTAGTGCGCAGGCCCACGGAATGAAATTCATCTGCCTGGACAGACAAACGCACCCTGGTGCCGTGTAAAGCATGAAATAAAACGTCCAGCACGAAAATAATGACAAAACCGAAGTCCCGCGGTACATGAGGGTAGATTGTCCCGTGCAGGGAGGACCGAACGGTCCGGGATTTTACAGCGTACCGTTGCATCCCTACTCGATAGTAGTCGTGTCTCCTTCGTTTCCCTTCAGAACCTCCTCATCGAGCTCAACCAGCAACAGCCAAGCATGAGTGCTCCCCCCGCCTGCGGCTGAGCGGAGGTCCGCCTCCCAGGCTATCCAAGACGACCCTTTATAAGACACACCGTGCCGGCAAATCAGCGTAATATTACCTCAACCGTGTGTCTTATAAACGCCCATTAAGCCTACTGGCGCAAAAACGGGTGGTGTCATGATCACGTGATGAATTAATGCCGAGCTCCGGCCGGGAACTAAAAATGAAAGTAAACACGGGCATAAAAAGTTACATTTTATAAACAGACTCAGCTGAGATGACAGCGATGCAGATCGCTGGGAGCTTTTCTCCGTTAGAGCTGCCTGCAGCTCAGATCATCTGACAGCTCACAGGGACACCGCATCGCCGTCACCGCTCCTCGGATGCCAGACCGTCTCCCAAACTCCCAACTCCTTGTTCCCTGCTACGCTTCGCTCAGCGGAGCCGACACTAATATATCCCTCCACTGAATACTGTAACCCTTTTGCCTCCATCTGGATGATATCGAGGAGAAATTGCTCCAAAAAATGTCGCTGACACGCATCTGTCTACTTCTTTCCATCGCGGAAATCTGCGGAGCTGCAGTATTTGATCCACTTATTGTCGGAGTTGGCAACAGTAACTAAGGGGGGCGGGGCTCGGCGAAAGGTCAATTAATCAACAATCTAAAAAGAGCTTTGAGCCTCTATAAAGCATAAGAAATTTTTTTTGGCTTTCATCTGTCCCAGGAGCCCTGATACAGGCCATTATAACCCCCCTTACTCAGGCCTTCAGTGAAAAGAGCTGTTTGCCCCTCCCACTCGGCCAGGACATGAATATGATAATGAGCTGCTTGCTGATTGGTTGGTTTCCCCAGAAGGCCTCAGACACTGGAGACATGCAGGTTTGAGGAGGCGTGTCTCCCCCTTATGACGTGTTAAGGAAGACTTTCTCAGAACAGAAGTTTTTCTCTCGCCTTTTTCAACTTTCTAATTTACATAAAAAGTAGGTCACACACGGCTTTGACTTTTTGGCATGCTACTGTTGACCACCCAAGCTGTCTTTATTCAACAACAAGGAAAATGTTGCTTTACATTCTAGGTCCCCTTTAAGTGTTATCAATTACAGAAATATCTTCCATAAATAGGTTTTTATATGTAGAATCATCATTTTCAAACGAATATAAAACATGCACTTTCTTGTGACTGATCCGTGTCGGCCTTCAGAACCTGAGTCGATGCAGTCCCTAAACTTGACAGCAATTTATTTGATAAACCTTTATACTGCCACCCATGTTTAAATACATTATTTACATTTAGAGATATTCAGAGTTCCTCCTGGATGTGACCATGGATGCTCCAGAAGTCATTTACATCATTATTCATGTTTGCAAATAAAACAAAAGACAGACACTGCAACAATACACCTCAAGCCTAGTTTATAGGTCTGTCAGAAAGTTTGCGCTCACACGTACACGCATTAAGGAGACATTTTCCTTTTAAACTTCTCCCTTGGTGTGTCGGTGTTGTGAATCAATTCTCCACCAGGACAACAGAGGGCATAGTGCTTTTCTGGGGTATCCTGCCTTCATTGCAGTTACGTCTCTAGTGTGTTTCATGTATTTCAGAGACTTTTTAATACAGACACATTTGTCCCTCATTCTCCTCCACCTCTCCATGCAGTCACCACCTCCAAACCCACGTTTCTTATCATTTCTGTCCAAAAATAAAAAGTCTAATGCATAACTTTGTACTCCTTCAGTCACGGTTGTATTAATGTTTATATCATCTGACTTTTTCCGTGAGACATTCTCTAATCTGCTCCGTGTCTGCTGCTAGATATGTTCATCTCTGGGGATGGTGGTGCTGTTGACGAAGTTAAAGTAAGCGGTCTCCATCACTTTCGATGGATAGTTAGAAAATTGGGCTCTACTCCGTCCATCCTTGCGTGCCTACTGGAGAGCCCATGGGACCACGGCTAATGCCGTTGAGTGTCTCCACCTCCGCAGACAGAGAAGTATAAATTAGGCTTTAGTCTTGGGTCAGAGCTGTTAGCTCATCCATTCTGTAGGATGTGAACTCTATTTCTCCAAACAGAGGCCATTCAGAATGCCCTCTTCAGCGAGTGTGATCGTAGCTACCCTTAAAACATTCCCCTAGAAAAACACAGAATTATAATCAGTTCAACAAGTGAATGATCGGTTGTTCTGTCTGAGTTAAAGGTTTGTTCACACGCCCTCATCATCATTATCCAGTCATTCTAGCTCACAGCAGCTGATTTTACTGATCAGCTGCTTTGGAGCCTGACAGGAATGAAAACCTGCAGACTCCTGGGCCTCTGCAGCACATGGTTGGGAATCACTGCCCTACATATCTCTGACACACACACACACACACACACACACACACACACACACACACACACACACACACACACACGCACGCACGCACACACACACCTCTGGTTAGATCCAGGACGGTGACCTGGTTGTGCTGACTGACTGAGTTAGGCTCTGAGCAGAAGCCAGAAGAGGACTAGGAGGAGGGGGGGTCAGCTAAATGTGTGGGATACCTTTGGGGGAGGAGAAGGGTGGGGTGGGGGGGGGTCATAAACATGGGAGGGTGCACTTCAGCTGTCATTTCTCCACAGCTTGTTTTCCATCAGAGCAGGAGAGGAGGGCCAGGGGGAAGGTCGATCCTCACTGAGAGTGGCTGGTGGGAGGGAGGTGAGTTTGAGGGGGACTGATGGAGGTGAAGAGCAGGGTGAGGGCAGTAGGCTGGTGTGCGTGTGCGCTTTTATCATGAACATCATAGAGGATGCATGAATAATGACGGATTATTTTTTTATGTGTGTTTTGCACACGGCTCCTGTTGAGAAGCTGCAAATGTGTAAAAAAATTATGTTAACACTTCAAACTTATAAAAAATGTAAAACTAAGCCTGTCAGTTTGGGAGGGAATGCCTAAATATGCCTAACACAGTATTATTACACCTCATGTTTGCAGTTTAAACTGATAAACGGGGTGTATAAACCATTTTAAACACGTAAACGAGCATCAGGCTGCTTTCAGTAGAAGCTTGAGAGACAGAGGTAACTTGGTTTTCATGGAAATTAGCCGCAGCATTCTGAGTGTTGCAAAGAAGAAAATGCTAATTAGATGGGCTTTTAATTAAGTGGTGTGAACTGAATGAAACGGATGGTCGTACAGTAGAAGTGACACCAATCGTGGCTCTGATGACAGACATGAGATTAGAGTCCATGGTCACTGTGGGAGGAAAATTCAGAGCTGTGTTGTTCAAATCAGGCCAAGATCCACCCAACAGCCACGCTCTGTCCCCAGGTGACTATTTAACTCTGTAAAGCTTAGTCATAACATTACCGACAGGAAATACACCCCACAATGTCATGGTCTACACCCAAACAGGGTGTATGGTGTGCTAGATGAGTCAGGCAGCAGAGACGCCTCCATGGTTCTGCTCTTGTGTCACACATTGGTTAAAAGGAAAAGGGAGGAAAACCAGTCCAACCCCTGTTCAAACCAGCGATGGTAAACAGCAAACCCCCAGGAAGGGAAGAGGTTAAAAAAAAGCCCAAGTAGACTGCAGAAGCAAGTGATGAATCACTTTAATCCCACTCCATCCCCCCCTTTGGAACAACTGGTGATCCCTGAGCTCGGATGCACCTGTGCCGGGGAGATAAGGCCCTCTGAGGGCCCCTCATTGTTCCGCCATCCACAGCATTGTTTGTCATTCCAACAGATGAGAACGGAGGCTGGAAAAATGCAAGATAAGGGTCGAAAACACTCAAACCAGTTCATAATAATTGGATAATTGGATTGAATGTCTTTTAAAAAACTAATTCCCACCCTAACTATTCTCCTTTTAGCTTTTGACAAAGAGGCGTTACGTCAAGTCACTTGTGCTTTTGATAAATACGAGAATAAGAAATCCCCACAGGGGGGTGGGGGGTGGTAGGAGGTTGCGTGATGTTACAAATACACTTGGGCAACACTTATTGATCACTGATGGACAAATTCCTGCAAACGGGGCTGCAACAATCGATTACCCTCCTGATTAATGGTTAGTCAGTGCATGGTGGTAAAATCTTAACAAAAACGTATTGCAGCTTTCCAGAGCTCATGATGTGATGACTTTTTGAGTCAAAGTTCAAAATATTCAAGTTGATAGCAAGAAGAGGATTTTTTTTAATCTAAGCTGAAATAGTGAATTTTCTATTATTTATGCTAAAAATAAAGTTGAAAGACTGATCTGCTTGTTTGTGTCAAGTGAAACGTAATGTTGTTTAACACATCTTACTCTGATGTCGTTGCGCCGCAGCTCCACGTCGGTGACGGCGTGGCCGTGGCTGGGGTGGCAGCGGGCAAAGCAGCAGTACTGACACACCGCCGTCTGCTCGGCCTCGCAGTGATACAGCCGGAGCTCGTCGTGCTGCGGGCAGGTCCAGGCCTTCACTGCCTCCGCCTCCACCAACAGGTGCCCAAGGGCTGAGCATGGCTGCTGCAGGTGTGTCTGGATGTGGGACTGGCAGCACGGGGCGTTGCAGCGCAGGCAGACCTTGACCGCAGGGAGCGGCGGGCCACGGCGGCACAGGATGCACTGCAGCGCTGGAGTAGTAGCCTTCTCCACGCTCAGGGCGTTGTACTTCTCCACTATGTTGGACAGTTTGTGGTTCTTCTCCAGGCTGGGCTTCTGTGTGTATGCATGATTGCACTCAGGGCAGCGAGCCAGCGAGGAGTCTTTGGCCCAGGCCTCGCTGATGCAGCCCCGGCAGAAGTTGTGCTTGCAGGGCAGCTGGATGGGATCAGAAAACACGTGCAGGCAGATGGGGCAGATGAGCTCCTCCTCAAAACAGTTCCTCCACGTCTCAGCCATGTCAGAGGCCATGGTGATGCAGACAGGCATACAACTCAAACTTTTCCACCTCTTCCAAAACCCCCTAGGCCTCTGTGTCTCTCAAAGGAAACCCAACACTCATAAAAGATCCAAAGCTGTCCTGAAAGATCAATATTTATCAGCAAAAACCCTCCGAATTAGACACGTCTCTCCGGCAGAGGACGAGTATTGCTTATTGGTGCAGCATGAAGGCAAATTCCAGGAAACTAAGCAAAGAGGAGGCTCCAGGCAGAGATGACAACACCTTGGTGTTTTAAAAACAAGGAGCTGGCGTTATGCAGATTACAGGAAATGGTGCTTTTCTTTCCTCTACAGCAGATTCACACAAGGGGCCTGTGGGATGCAAAGAGCCCGTAAACCTGCTACAGGTAAACTATGGGTTTGCAAACAAGGCACAGAGAATTAACCATCAACATGAATACATTCGATCACGAGATGCATCCATGTGACACATTTATAAAAAAAAAAAGACTCCTGATGTTTTCTGCTGCCTGCTCAGGCCTTAGCAGCTTCCCCCCCCACTTAAAGGTTGGATTATGATTGACTGTGGGCCAATTCAGACCAACAAACCAAGCATGAAAAGCATGAAAAACACCGTTCAGGTCCACACCCTGGTTACTATTCACACACAACGGTTTTAAACACCGGAATCTGGCTTTTTTCTCTCTCCCCAGGAGCTCAAGGACGCCTGATCCTCTCAATAATCACAATGCAGCGCAATCATTTTCTCCCCTGAATTATGAATATCTAGAGAGCCTTCACCAGCTATTTAATTAGACACACATCAGGCGATGGCTGGGCAGCATATACATGTATATAGATAAATATAAGTGCCGCTGTCAGATGAATAAGGAGGGAGTCACCGGGGTTTTAATTAGACATAAAGGCGACATAGATGTGATGAATAACAGCCTGCTATGTGGCACAGTTCGCCTATCTGTACACAAGGCCGCAGCTTTTAAACCGGGTTTCTATCGACAACAAAGGCCTTATAATCTCATTAGACTGGAAATCATACCCAGGCCATCATTTCGAGCCTGTTTACTGCATAGTTAATCGTTTTAATGGTCCAGTCCGGCTCCTGCGCACAAAACAAAGGGTTTTAGGATCCGCAGGAATGTTGGCTGCTGTTTGCTTCCCCCCTCCTCCTCCGACACATCTATCAAATATCTCCTCACACAAAGATTAGTAGCATTATTTATCCCCGCCGTACCGTCCGTTTGCACTTTGGTCTCCACCTTATTCGCCTATGAAAGCCTCAGCCTTTAGCCAACAACATATTTATCTACTTCCTTATCTCGATTAAATCGCGTAAATTAGCTCAGACGTCACCTCACCATTTTCTATCACAGCACAGGTACACATAAACACCGGATAGAGGCCGTTTTCAGACAAGGACGCTCGCTGCTAAAAGAAGCTGTAGTCATTATTTTTTTACAGGCAGCTAATTTGATATATTTAACTAATAAAAATACAAAAATATACCCTCCTTATCTTAAAAGGGACGTCGCGGTGCTGTCCTTGTTGGGGCTAGCTGTCATCAGCCATTTTGCAAATCCTCATTTAAAAAAAAGAGGAGATATCCGCCGTAGAAAGGCTGTAGGCTGTTTCACCATAGCGGCTTTTCGATAGCTGACCTACACACACATATCAGAGCAAAGTCCCGTCATAAAGAAAATAAAAACACGCCATTTTTCAGTAGTAGTTCCGAAGAAGCCGTCTTAGAAGAGGGTTATGTTTCGTGGCCTGATGTGTCCAAGTCGATACCGTGGTTCATAAAAAAATCCCATACGGTTGTGAATAATAATGTGCGTGTTTTCTAACCCCCCCTTTTTCTTTCTGTCTCTATCCGCCAGGCTGTGAAGAGGGAACAGGAATGCAGACGAGCTGAGTTAACCTGAGTCAAGAGCAACGGGCGTTACGCGCCACTTCCGGGGAGGTTTTTCAAAAATAAATACTCCTAGTCTAAAAATTCGGCTCATGAGTTTTTATAAGCTAACAATAAAAAGTACATGTCAATATTTTTATCATGCATTTATTTATTTATTTATTTATCTAAATAGAGATTGAATGTTTGGGTCTTGTTAATATTAAAATAGCTGCGTTTTTTTTTTAAATTAAACAAATCAAACTTTATTTATAAAGAACTTTTTAGAAGAATGTTAGCTAAGCTGACATCCAACATGAACTACCCACATCACCCTATGAGTCTTTGGGGTGCACTGAGCAGCTCCTTAAGCCAGAGACTGTTACACCCCCGCTGCAGGAAGGAGCTCTTCCACAGATCATTCATTCCAACAGCAGTTAGGCTTTATAACACATGATGATGTCATGAGTCACTCAGCCACTTTAACTCTATGGTCACGACTCCATGCATAATGCACCTGATGTATGTATATTTTATATGTGTGCTTACATGTTCATGCCTGTATTACAGATGTCTACCACTTGGACAGTAGTAGTTGTAGTAGAACAGCTGATACTTTTTATGTATTATTACTTCCACATTGTTTCACAAACTCATATCCATAATGCTTACTCTGTATGTGTCTACATAGGAACTACTGTTGTATATAGTGTCTTGTCTTATTTTATTTTTTGCATTCTTGGTCACTCAATAAAATAATAGCCACAATTACAAGTTAAACGATACATTAGAAACAATATAAATATTAAACAGTAATAAGAAATATCTATAAATAATATGATATGATAATAATATGATAATTATGAATATTTCCATTAGGATCCACTTTTATTGATTACAGGAGCAAAAATAGATTTTACTATAATGTAATCACTTTAGTAGGAACAATTTAGCTGTTTTATTCAGTGAATATTTTTTTCTTTTGTTGTTTTACTCAGAATAAAGTAATACATCTTACGGCAATTAATAATAATATTAGATGAATATTTACCAAGTGTAAATATAAGTGAATAGTACATTTGCTCTTAACATTGTCAGCTTAACATCACTTTGCAAACAGACATGCATTGACTGGCAGCACAAAAGAACATGAGGCTCAGAACCAGCTGTTGGTTTTTGTTACATGTGTACACTCAGCTGTCTCCTCAAGTCTTTGTGTCAAAGTGAAAAAGACAGCTGCTGACTGTTGCTTCATTCTTAGTGACCTTAAACTTAGTAAGAATGGCAAAATGATAGTTTTCAGTATAATACTTACTAATGGGGATCAGGAATAATCCTAGGTGAGCAATCTGTTACATTTGTCTGATAAAGTAGGTTATGTGCCCTGTGGTGTCAGTAATAGTTGGTCATTTGTTATGTCTGCTTTGTCATTCGAAGTACCAATGTTGTTGGTAATCATGACAATAATACAAATAGGAACTCAGTCAGGATCACAAACAATGTCTTTCATTTAGCTTACATTTTATTCTAGGCATCCTTGTTAAAAAAATATAAATAACAAAAAAAATTTGCCTATTTTACAATTCAAGGAATAAGTAAGGGTTAAAAAGAGTAATTAACCAAATTTTTACGCCAATTTTGTGACAAACTACTTTTGAGTTATCTAGAAACCTCTCTGTGTATGACTTAAACACCAGTGTCCTGAGATGAAACAAAAACATATGATTTGAGACAAAACAAACATAGCAAAATTATTCTGAGCTTTATTTTGAAGCCTCGCACTAGTGCTTCCTGTCTAGATTAGGCTCTCTCTGGACAACTTGATGCACTTTTTCAACAACATCAGCCGCCCCCTCTTTCCTCCTTACCCCTTTGCTACCATTTCGGCTGTCACGTGATTTGGACGAACCGGGGCGGAAAGGCCCGGACTTCCACGGACCCGTGTTACTGCGTTTATTATAAACCAAGTATCTTTGGGGAAACATTGTACGGGCATCAATACGTGTTTCTGCTGATAATGTTTCAGAAAAATACCGATACTTATTGTAAAAATACTATTATTATTAATAATATATTATATTTACTATTATTATATTGTATCGAATTAAATGGTGTACACACACACACACACACACACACACACACACACACACACACACACACACACACACTGGCCAGTTTATTGGGTACATCTGTCCAACTGTTCATTGACACAAATTACTCATCCAATCACATGGTGGCAACTCAATGCATTTACCGGTAGGCATGTTGACATGGTCAAGACGATCCGCTGCAGTTCAAATCGAGCTTCAGAATGAGGAAGAAAGGTGGTTTAAGTAACTTTGAACGTGGCATGGTTGTTGGTGCCAGACGGGCTGGTCTGAGTATTTCAGAAACTGCTGATCTTCTGGGATTGTCACGCACAACCATCTCTAGGATTTACAGAGAATGGTCTGAAAAAGGGAAAACATCCAGTGAGCAGCAGTTCTGTGGGCGAAAATGCCCTGTTGATGTCAGAGTTCAGAGGAGAATCGCCAGACTGGTTCGAGCTGATAGAAAGGCAACAGTAACTCAAATGACCACTCATTACAACCAAGGTATGCAGAAGAGCATCTCTGAACGCACAACATGTGGAACCTTGAGGCAGATGGGCTACAGCAGCAGAAGACCACACCGGGTGCAACTCTTGTCAGCTAAGAACAGGAAACTGAGGCTACAATTCACATAGGCTCACCAAAACTGGACAATTGAAGATTGGAAAAATGTTGCCTGGTCTGATGAGTCTCGATTTCTGCTGCCAAGGTCAAAGTGGGAAACACCCCTTAAGGTGGTAGAGAACGAACAAGCCAAGATCCTGTGGGACTTCCAGATGCAGATCGACGATGGCGAACCAACCGGACATTGTGGTGTTGGACAAACAACAGAGGACAGCTGTTGTGGTTGATGTGGCAATTCCAAGTGATGGAAACATCAGGAAAAAGGAACACGAGAAACTAGAGAAATACCAGGGCCTGAAAGAAGAACTTGAGAAAGACTGGAGAGTGAAGACATCGGTGGTGCCCGTGGTCATCGGGGCACTCGGGGCAGTGACCCCCAAACTGGAGGAGTGGCTAAAGCAGATCCCAGGAAAAACATCAGACATCTCAGTCCAGCAAAGTGCAGTTCTAGGAACAGCTAAGATACTGCGCAGAACCCTCAAGGCCTCTGGTAGAGGACCCGAGCTTGGAAGGATGAGACCACCAGCGGAGGGTGAGATGGATCATCAAGATTTATTTTTAACTAGAAAGCTGAACGATAAAACTTTAGAACTTGTAGGCATATTATGTTACATTTATTTTGTTTTTGTTAGTAAAACTGCAGTTGCAGAAAAAATTCAACAGGGCATAACATTTGCTGCATTTGTCTGAAACTATGCAAAATTTAATGTGATTTGTGTCATTTTCTCAAATTTATAATAAATAGGTGGAAAATTAACATTCATTTGACTTACCAAGTTACATTGAACCATGCGGGGTGCAGACATACAGTTGGATGAATGCATATGCATAAAAACAATTGAAATCATGTTTTCTTATTTTAGTTTTTAAAGCGCAAGTAACATCTTAATCAACTTGTTTTTAGCCGATAAACTGTATAAAGGAGTGTCTAATATTGCTGTAGCCTTGTTCTTTGCATTTTTCTTTAAGTTAATTTGGAAACTGACAGACTTTACGTGTAGGTTCAGCAGGTCCTGTTCTTTGTTTAATTCGCGTATGGTATTATGTGCATAACCAGATCAACATAACACATACTGAGAGACCAGCACTAATTCAAGTAAAATGTCATTACTGTTTTCTTTCAACAACTCAGAAAGCCCTACTGTCGCAGGGCATCAAAAAATTGAAACAAACTCTTGTTGTTCCTCTCCACGGAAATCTTTAGTAAAAGGCGAAAGATTTATACGATCTGAAGAGAAACAAGAGTGCTCTACTTTCACGCTGCCAACCCAGAGGTATTATAGCAAACGTCATATAGTTTTAGGTGACGGTTTGTCGGACAGATTTATAACAAATACATTATAAAGCAATAAAACACATTTTCGAGAAAATATAAATATACCTAAATGAACTTTTACACTTTAATGTAGAATTTATACGTTTCTTTGACATAAACGCTTTACACTGAACCGCAATGCATGATGGGATTCTTTTTTGGGAGATTTCTGCTTCCCAGCGTAGAGCTATCTTCACAAACCACGTGGATAGAGTTTTAACCTTGGTTTTAACTCTATTAAACTTTTAAATCGAATGCGCAAAAACTACAAAAGTTTTTTTTAGCGTTTAATACACTTTCCAACTCGTTTCAGGGAAGACACGCCCCTTAATGTCAACGCAACAGAAAAACAATAATAAAAAATAAAAGCATTAATAATTTGTCCTTCATGTTATACAATAAACAAACCACATGTTCTACGTAATTTTAGATAAAAAAATGTTTCTGAAGAAATTCAGAAATGTTTAACAATTTTAAAGCATTTAAACCATTTATTCTGCTGTAGTAACTCCAATGAGGCAGCAGATGGCGCTATTTGATTGGTAAACTCTATAGATGACCCTCTCAGGTCAGTCTCTGTTAATGCTGTATCAGCATTTTTCTCTTATTATTATTTATAAAAACGCAATTGAAATGTATTTATGTAACAGTCTTAAACACGACGGTCTACCCGGCCAGCACGAACCTTCTAAATGGTTTAACAGAACCAGTTTATTTCTAGCTTCTCCTCCCTGGAGCAATCAGCAGCTTGTTATAGCTCACTCTGGCGGCCACAGGGCGAAACTACATCCACTGTAGATTTATATGGATTTTTCTCTCACTAAATTAAATTAGCTAGAAATTAAAAGTTTATAATCTCTAATAAAAATGTCAGATATAGTTATTAGTTATTAGTTTAAGACCAAGAAATACCCAACTGCATATAATAAACACACAAACATTCACACAGACAATGTACACATTTTTGTTTTAAACAGGAAACACATTAATGTATCTGGATTTCACAATGAATGTATAAACTATTCAATAAAATAAAATAAAACCAACTACAACAAGAATGACCAGTAGAATACAAACAGTTATTTTTTACTGTTTCTTTATTGTCTAAATAAACATTTAATGTAATTACTTGTATTCAGTCATTTCATTTGATTGATGGCCACTAGTGATGGGAACTCCGGCTCTTTTCAGAGAGCCAGTACTTACGGCTTGGCTCCTAACATTTTTTGTTTCTTAAATTAATTTATCACCAGAAATTATGCGAAACTGCATAATTTGTAAACTGAATTACTAATATACAAATATACATTATATCAAATTTTTGTTATTTAAATAACTTATTTTATTCAACATGAAGCAGAGTGCTACAAAAATCACATTTTAAATAACAAAATTAAACTCTGTAATTAAAATATTTATCAACTTTGAACTACTAGAGCCTGCTGGATACGATTTTCCCTTTGCATATTCCACATTCTGCGTTTGAACTGTCATTGTAGTTTATCGGTCTTTACAGGGTAGTGCTCCCCCTTATCTGGCTGCATTGTTGAAACATCATGTGCCATCCCGGTCTCTTCGCTCTGCTGAGCAGGGGTTGTTGGCTGTCCCACGTGCCAGGTACAGGTGCAGAGGGTACCGGGCCTTTTCAGTTATGGCCCCTACTCTGTGAAATAACTTACCGTCTGATGTGAAGCAATCTCCAACACTGCAGGTTTTTAAAAGTCGCTTGAAGACTCACTTTTATCGTTTGGCTTTTATGTAATTTTATTTTGTTTTATCCCTTTTTAACCCATTCTGATTGACTTTTATCTGTTTCTTCTTTTATCTTTTATGTTCAGTGCCTTGGGCTCCCGAAAAGGCAGTGGAAGGCGCTACACAAATAAAATTTGATTGATTAAAATATGTCCAAATCTGCCTGTCCTCAGCTAATTAATCCAAAATACCAAAGGGTTCACGAGCCTTTAGATAGTCTCAGGCTGAGTTGAATTATCCATCCATCCATCCATCCATTTTCTCCCGCTTATCCGGAGTCGGGTCGCGGGGGCAGCAGCCTAAGGAGGGAAGCCCAGACCTCCCTCTCCCCAGCCACTTGGGCCAGCTCCTCCGGGGGAATCCCAAGGCGTTCCCAGGCCAGCCGAGAGACATAATCTCTCCAGCGTGTCCTGGGTCTTCCTTTGGGTCTCCTCCCGGTTGGACGTGCCCGGAAAACCTCACCAGGGAGGCGTCCAGGAGGCATCCTAATCAGATGCCCGAGCCACCTCAACTGGCTCCTCTCGATGTGGAGGAGCAGCGGGTCTACTCCGAGCCCCTCCCGGATGACCGAGCTCCTCACCCTATCTCTAAGGGAGAGCCCAGCCACCCTGCGAAGAAAACTCATTTCGGCCGCTTGTATCCGCGATCTCGTTCTTTCGGTCACTACCCAAAGCTCGTGACCATAGGTGAGGGTAGGAACGTAGATCGACCGGTAAATTGAGAGCTTCGCCTTTCGACTCAGCTCTCTCTTCACCACAACAGACCGGTACAACGCCCCCATCACTGCAGACGTAGCACCAATCCGCCTGTCGATCTCACGCTCCACCCTTCCCTCACTCGTGAACAAGACCCCGAGATACTTAAACTCCTCCACTTGGGGCAGGACCTCGTCCCTGACCTGGAGAAGGCATTCTACCCTTTTCCGACTCAAGACCATGGTCTCGGATTTAGAGGAGCTGATTCTCATCCCAGCTGCTTCACACCCGGCTGCGAACTGCTCCAGCGAAAGCCGGAGATCACGTTCTGACGAAGCCAACAGGACCACATCATCTGCAAAAAGCAGAGACCTGATCCTTAGGCCACCAAAACGGATCCCCTCACCACCTTGGCTGCACCTAGAAATTCTGTCCATAAAAGTTATGAACAGAATCGGTGACAAAGGGCAGCCTTGGCGGAGTCCAACTCTCACCGGAAACGAGCCCGACTTACTGCCGGCAATGCGGACCAAGCTCTGACACTGGTCGTACAGGGACCTAACAGCCCGTATCAAGGGGCCTGGTACCCCATACTCCCAGAGTACCCCCCACAGGGCTCCCCGAGGGACGCGGTCGAACGCCTTCTCCAAATCCACAAAACACATGTAGATTGGTTGGGCGAACTCCCACGCACCCTCCAGGACCCCCCCAAGGGTATAGAGCTGGTCCAGTGTTCCACGGCCAGGACGAAAACCACATTGCTCCTCCTGAATCCGAGGTTCGACTATCCGACGGACCCTCCTCTCCAGAACCCCTGAATAGACCTTACCAGGGAGGCTCAGGAGTGTGATCCCCCTGTAGTTGGAACACACCCTGCGGTCCCCCTTTTTAAATAGGGGGACCACCACCCCGGTCTGCCAATCCAGTGGAACTGCCCCCGATGTCCACGCGATATTGCAGAGCCGCGTCAACCAACACAGCCCCACAGCATCCAGAGCCTTAAGGAAATCCGGGCGGATCTCATCCACCCCCGGAGCCTTGCCACCGAGGAGTTTTTTGACCACCTCAGTGACCTCAGCTCCAGAGATTGGAGAGCCCAACCCAAAATCCCCAGACTCTGCTTCCATCCTGGAAGACGTGCCGGTGGGATTGAGGAGGTCTTCGAAGTACTCGGCCCACCGATTCACAACGTCCCGAGTCGAGGTCAGCAGCACACCCTCCCCACTGTAAACAGTGTTGGTAGTGCACTGCTTTCCCCTCCTGAGACGCCGGATGGTGGACCAGAATCTCCTCGAAGCCGTACGGAAGTCTTGTTCCATGGTCTCACCGAACTCCTCCCATGCCCGGGTTTTTGCCTCTGCGACCACCCGAGCCGCATTCCGCTTGGACTGCCGGTACCTATCAGCTGCCTCCGGAGTCCCACAGGCCAAAAAGACCTGATAGGACTCTTTCTTCAGCTTGACAGCATCCCTAACCGTCGGTGTCCACCAGCGGGTTCGGGGATTGCCGCCACGACAGGCACCGGCCACCCTGCGGCCACAGCTACGGTCAGCCGCCTCGACAATGGAGTCACGGAACATGGTCCATTCGGACTCAATGTCCCCCGCCTCCCCCGGGACGTGTTCGAAGTTCTGTCGGAGGTGGGAATTGAAGCTCCTTCTGACGGGAGACTCTGCCAGACGTTCCCAGCAGACCCTCACAACACGTTTGGGTCTGCCAGGTCTGACCGGCATCCTCCCCCGATGAATTACCCAAATAAATGGAATTTTGCATCATATTCTAATTTTTCACCTGGAAAATGTTCTATTTCCACATTATTTACCAATTTCATTTAGTATGTTTTGCTCATACTTATATACCATTGTGGTTTTTTAAATAGCATTAAGACATTCATTTTGCCTCTGAAAAATTGAATCTGCCTCAACATCACCTTATTTCTGATCATAGAATTTATTCTACTCATCAAAGCACACTGGGGCCTTTGCATCATCTTAATTAAGCCCCAAATAAAAATTAAAATAAAGAAAATCTCACTCAAAAGTTGGCAGCGCTGTTGAATCAGCCATTTAGATCATGTATTTAATGAGTGACAAAGTTTTTTTTTTAATGAAAGACTTTTGTAGAAGCAAAAACACAACCCCAGATAAAGAAAACACATGAGCAACCTAAACAATATTGAAACACACAAAGCAATTACAACAGTTATTTTTCAGACTCTTAATGAAGACTCACTAGTTTTGGTTATTAGTAAGAAAAATGAAAATTTAAGTAACTGATGATGTTTTGTTTTCAATGTTATGTATTGAAAAAATTTCTTTATCACAAACTTAAATCCAACACAAAACTTCAAAATTAAAGGATGTTCAGATTTCCCCTTTTTGAGTTCAACAGATGAGGAGGAAACTAAACTGAGATTTACCTTCTGTTATGTATGAAAACTTTAGTCTCTCTCAAAGATTTGTAAATAAAATTCTTATTGGTATTTTAACTTACTGTCATGTTATCATTTAACAAAAATCAACATGAATAACTTTGTCACATTTTCTGTTTCGTGTATGATGATATCTGAGATTTCTGAAGACAGGAGTGAAATATTTGTAGAAATTAATAATTTCTTCATCATAAATTACATTTTTCCCAGCTGATCCATAAAACCATTAGAGCTAATTTTCCTATAATTATAATTATCCCAAATGGAAATATTCACACCAACACAAATAAACCATTTACAGGGTTAATTTTAATTTAATTAAAAAATCTTTGTGAATCTTCTGGAACTGTTTCACCAGAGGGCAGCAGACACCTACTTATTGATTATTTTTGAATAAAAGCAAAGACAGGAAATTAATTCCTATGAATCATTTTAAAACAATGAAAGAAGAAACAATTGATTTAAGCATATAAAAAGTGAAGCTTTATTAAATTAAACTATTAAATAACTGAAACAATCACCTGATGCAATAAACACAATATTTTTTTCTAAACAGACACACACTGATAAATGTTGGCCTTGATCTTGTTCCCATAACAAACCACATAGTCAAAAATAAAAGCATCTTTTCCACATTTAAAAGTCCTGATAAAAGATGAGTATATTCATTAACCACCAACCATGAACAAAAAACAACACATTACTTTCTATAATAAAATGACCCATTCTTAATTTTGTAAACAGATTTTCTTTTTATAAAAATGTAAAAAAACAAACAACAACCACAATTTATCTCTGTGATTGACGTCTTTTGTGGTGAAACAGACAAATCACAAAAGGTGCATTCATCGCATTATTTATAAATATTCTTTATTTAACTTGTAAATCCCCTGAGAACATAATATAAAATATTATTTACTAGAACAGATTGATTAAATATGATGTAAAGTGTTGAAATATCAGCATAAATTAATTATTTTCACAAATCCCACCAAATCAAACCAGTTAGTTAAAATCCAGTAAGTTATCCTCACTTGGCAAAAGCACACAAACCGATTTTACCTATAATAATAACTAAGCGGGAGTAGGTAATTACATGTTAGAATCACCAACAGCTATAAAGTAAAATACACATAAATGCAAGAAAAAACAGTACTTAGACATGTGCTTGCTGAACTATTATTTGTGAGTTGTATATCCTTAAGCAGTACTAAATTATAGAAAATTTCTAAGTACTTTGTTCTGGGTTTTTTTCCTAATGATAGTCACTTACATTTAAGAGGCTTTTATTTTGTACATGTTAGTGGCTCTAACACATAATTACCTACTCCCCTGTACTTATTTTAAGTGCAATGATTTTGCATGCTTTTAAAGTAATAGTAAGTAAGTAAATAAATAAGTAATGTTTATTTATTTAGCACTTTAGCAGAAATAATCAAATTGCTTCACTAACAATGAAAAATAGAGTACCACAAAACCACATACATAAAATCATAAAAACTGACCAATAAACCAGTAAAAAAAAACACACACACACACACACCCAGAAAACATAAGAGCATAAAACAAGGTAACAGAAAATTTTAATTTAGTTAAAAACCTGAGTAAACAAATGTGTTTCAGCTGTTTCATGAGGTTAAAGGGTGCAAGGCCAGGAGTCAAGCTTTCCACAGTGTGGAGGCCACTGCCTGAAATGTCAGATCATAATAACTAATCAGATTTTACAGGGTGTAACAAAACATTACATTAAAAGCTCAAAAGGTTTTGATCCCAATAAAATGTGAGAAAGTGTTTCTCATGCTAAAGAAGACCTGCTTCATAGTAACAACGTAAGAAGTAAAACTAAATCCCTGACATACTTCAATAATTGTAAATCCATTAGATCAAAAAGCTTCAGCTAGGCTGCTTAATGTGTCTGAGCAGCTTCCTCATCCCTAACAAAGACATTAATACAGTCTACTGCACTTTGAATTGGTTTACCTGAACTTCGATACACTGCTAATCTCTTGAACATACAATGTAAATAAGTTAAAACACTTTGCTTTTATTTTGTTTTTTATTTAACTTTTTGTGCTTTTGATTGATTGATTGGCCCCTGCATCAAGCACAGACATCATATACTTAGACGCCCTGTGGACTGGTGCTGACTATTGGAGCTGCCGTAGTGGCCGGTCGCCATCTTGGATGGGTCTCCACGGGTCTCCCAGTGCATTTATTTCTACTGAGGAAGGTGCTTACCCAACTAAAAAAAAAAACACATTTTATTATGCTTTTTTATAAAATCAGACATGTGGTGTGGCATGATAGTTAAAATATAAATACAATTAAATAATATAAATAAATAAAAAAATTTAAATATAAATTCCCACGTGATCTGTTTTCAATAGTGCGTTGGTGGTTGCAACTGTAGGCTGTAGAAAAAACGGGCACAGTTGCTCGCTCTGCTTTGACTCCAGTTGGGTTTGGAGAGTGAGGAACCCATCCAATATGGCTGTTACGCTCTCCAGCGCCCAATGGGGCGTCTATGTATTCATGTCTATGGCATCAAGCACCAAAATAAATTCCTCATGTCTGAAAAAACTGACCTGGTAATAAACCTCATTCTGATTCGGATTAAAACTAGATAGTAGATAGTAATTTTCCAGCTACACAAGGAAAATCTATTGGATCTCATTTCATTATTTTGTGTCAATACATGATGCTATAGGTGTGATAAAATAGAGAACTTTTCACTAACTGAAATGGATTTTGCAGTTAAGGGACTCCTGAAACTTAGAAATAAAAAAAAAAGCTTTAAATAAAGTAAAATGAAATTAAATGACACAATGAGTGTCCCTAGTTACCTTCACAGTGACATCTGCCCCAAACTTTCACTTTGAAATATGATCATTCAATTACTGTATATAAAAAATAAACTATTGACAAAACATACTCAAAAGCTCAACATGCAGAAGAATATGCTGGTTTACATAGACTTTTCTTTTTAATACAGTAAACGTTTGACCTCCAGTTGTTCTCACTATCAGCGTCGCTTTGGTTTTTCTGTCCCTTTTATGATCCAGTTCTCAGAAAAAGCTTCAGTATTTTTCTGTCATGGAGACTTTTCCACAGATTCTTCTCTAGAATGTAGTCATGGTTGGCGTAAAAAATGACATTGGTTTTCTGGTGCTTTTCAACGTAGTAGTTGGAGTATTTTCCGTAGTCTTCTGTCATGAATCCATATGCGCTCACCTGAGGAGGAAAGCACTAGAGGTCAAGCAGTTTAAATACGTACAGTAAGTCCATAAATGGAGCGGTTTCATGACTGTCGATCTCTGAAAGACAAAATGTGTTTGTGTTCAATAGCAATTTAAGTCAGTCTCATGCTGCTACTAGTTCATCTGTTGAATTAATTATAGATTCACTCAGATAAAGACATTAAAGTTTATTTTGTTAGGAAATAGAATCTCTGCTAAGAAATCATAATGTATGCAGCCATAGAAACACTACTTGGTTTACGAATATGTTGTGTGTGTGTGTGTGTGTGTTTGTGCGTGTGTCTGTTCTGTCTTCTCTCAAACCCCAGTGAGTCGTGACAGATGGCTGCTCATACTGAGCCAGGTTCTGCTGGAGGTTTCTTCCTGTTAAAAGGGAGTTTTCCTCTCCACTATCGTTACATACTTGCTTAGTATGGGGATTGCTTTAAAGCCACTGACACAAGTCAGTGACTCGATGCAATCTGCTGGGTTCCTTATATGGGAAACTTTGAACTAATTGGCATAATGAACTGAACTCAGTTGGAATGTTTTACTTTGTGAAGTGCCTTGAGACGACTTGTTGTGATTTGGCACTATATAAATAAATAAATAAATAAATAAATAAATAAATAAATAAATAAATAAATAAATATGTGCTTTTGGCACCAGGATACCTTAGGCCACAGCTCGATGATCAACTTTGTTGTCATCTCATCTAATCTGCAGCCGCATGTCGTGGACACTTGTGTGAGGATGCCGGTCAGACTTGGCAGGCCTAAACGTATTGTGAGGATCTGCAGGAATGTCTGGTGGAGTCTCCAGCCAGAAGGAGCTTCAATTACCACCTCTAACCAAATGAAAGCATTCCACGGGAGGCGGGGGACATTGAGTCCAAGTGGGCCACGTTTCGTGCCTCTATTGTCGAGGTAGCCGACCAGAGCTGCAGCTGCAGGGTTATTGGTGCCCGTCGTGGTGGCAACCCCCAAACCCACTGGAGGACACATGCGGTTAGCAATGCTGTCAAGCTGAAGAAAGAGTCCTATGAGGTTCTTTAGGCCTGTGGGACTTCAGAGGCAGCTGATGGGTACCGGCAGTCCAAGCGGAATGCAGCTGTGGTGGTCGCTGAGTCAAAAACCCAGGGATGGGAGGAGTTCGGTGAGACCATGGAGTAAGGCTTCTGTACGACTTCAAGGAGATTCTCGTCCATCATCCGACGCCTCAGGAGGGGAAAGCAGTGTGCTACCAACACTGTTTATATTGGGGATGGTGTGCTGCTGACCTCAACATGGGACGTTGTGGATCAGTGGGCGGAGTACTTCGAAGACCTTCTCAATTCCACCGGCACTTCTTCCAGTGAGAAAGCGGAGTCTGGGGACTTTGGATTTGCCTCTCCAATCTCTGGGGCTGAGGTCACTGAGGTCGTCAAAAAGCTCTTTGGTGGCAAGGCTCCAGGGGTGGATGAGATCTGCCTTAAGTTCCTTAAGTCTCTGAATGTTGTAGGGCTGTGTTGGTTGACGCTCTGCAATGTTGCATGGATATCGGGGGCAGTTCAACAGGATTGGCAGACCGGGGTGGTGGTCCCCCTATTTAAAAAGGGGGACTGCAGGGTGTGTTCCAACTACAGGGGGATCACACTCCTGAGCCTTCCTGGTAAGGTCTATTCAGGGGTCCGAGGAGAGGAGGGTCCGTCGGATAGTTGAACCTCAGATCCAGGAGGAGCAATGTGGTTTTTGTTTTGGCCGTGGAACACTGGACCAGCTCTATACCCTTAGGGGGGTCCTAGAGGGTGAGTGGGAGTTCACCCAACCAATTTACATGTGTTTTCTGGATTTGGAGAAGGCGTTCGACCGTGTCCCTCGGGGGGCCCTGTGGGGGGCACTTCAGGAGTATGGGGTATCAGGTCCCTTATGGGCTGTTAGGTCCCTGTATGACCAGTGTCAGAGCTTGGTCCGCATTGCCAGCAGTAAATCGGGCTGATTCCCAGTGAGAGTTGGACTCCGCCAAGGCTGCCCTTTGTCACCGATTCTGTTCATAACTTTTATGGACAGGATTTCTAGGTGCAGCCAAGGTGGTGAGGGGATCCGTTTTGGTGGCCTAAGGATCAGGTCTCTGCTTTTTGCAGATGATGTGGTCCTGTTGGCTTCATCAGAACGTGATCTCCGGCTTTCGCTGGAGCAGTTTGCAGCCGAGTGTGAAGCAGCTGGGATGAGAATCAGCTCCTCTAAATCCGAGACCATGGTCTTGAATTGGAAAAGGGTAGAATGCCTTCTCCAGGTCAGGGACGAGGTCCTGCCCCAAGTGGAGGAGTTTAAGTATCTTGGGGTTTTGTTCACGAGTGAGGGAAAGATGAAGCGTGAGATCAATAGGCAGATTGGTGCTACATCTGCAGTGATGCGGGCGTTGTACCGGTCTGTTGATTAACCAGTCGATCAACGTTTCTACCCTCACCTATGGTCACAAGCTTTGGGTAGTGACCGATAAAATGAGATCCCAGATGCATGCAGCTGAAATAAGCTCACCCTTAGAAATAGGGTGAGAAGCTCGGCCATTCGGGAGGGGCTTGGATTAGATCTGCTGCTCCTCCACATCAAGAGGAGCCAGTTGAGGTGGCTCAGGCAGTCAGGATGCCTCCTGGACGCCTCTCTGGTTGAGGTTTTTCAGGAATGTCCAACCGGGAGGAGACCTAAAGGAAGACCCAAGACATGCTGGAGGGACTGTTTCTCGGTTGGCCAGGGAACGCTTTAGGATTCCCCACAGGAGTTAGCCCAAGTGGCAGGGGAGAGGGAAGTCTGGGCTTCTCTGCTTAGGCTACTGCCCCCCCCCGACCCCAGATAAGTGAAGAAAAATGGATGAATGGATGGGTGTTCAAAACTCTCTTCCACATGTGTTAGATAAACTTGAGGGGTTTGGTTCTCAGGATACAAGGTAAATAATTCCAAATCAAAATTGATGCTAGTTAACGTTGATAGTCATAAAATATCTTTGCCTCCTCAGATGGTTATAGTAAAGGAAACAACCTACTTGGACATTAAAACTGGACGTGATATTACAGCGGCTGCCAAATTAAACTACCAGTCAGTACTGAAAAGGACTGACTGGTTCCAGCTAAAATGTTCGTTTTAGATGAACGTGTCACCTAGAATAAACTTTTTAAGTTATGATTCCACATCCCTCTCCAGTATTGGTGTAGATTTAATCAGCTTTCTTGAAAAATATTTCAAATTCTTTCTGTTTCTGCTGACATAGTCCGAGAGACTTGGGTTTCAGTGTGCCAGCTTTTGCAACAGCAATATTATCTTGTCACAGTACAACAGTGATACACCTCCTTTGTTCTCAACCAGCATATCGCTGCTGGAATGCAGGCAGTACAATCTGTCATATTCCTGCTGTCATTAAACATTTACATAAAATCCTCCCACCCACTGACCCTAAATAAAAATAAAAAGCACCTCTATGTTGCTTAGAAATTAAACATATTATCCTGGTTAAATATCAAATAATTATTATACCATTAGCTGAAATAAACCAGACAGTTGAAGATTCACATAAGTTTTTTGGAATTCCACAGCACTAACATGTTTTTTATATGCAGGAGAAACACTTAAACTATGCAGTTAGAAAAACAACAACAAAAATCACCACTGATATCACCCTATAATTGTAATGTAAACAGGTGACGTGTGGTTTCACATTTCAGAGCAGTTTAAAATAGGAAAATATGCAATAAGAAAACAAGACGAAAGTCATTTACCGTGTCGCACGAGTGAAGAGCCAAGAAGAGAGCAAACGCTCCATTAGTCGGTCGGACAATTGCCCAGAAGTCTTGATTCAGATTATCTGATTTTAAGAACCTGTGGGGGAATAAAAGGTGTCAAAGACAACAGAAATCTGCCTGGAATTTAATATCTTACTATAAGCTTCTATGTTTTGCATTCATTCTTCCATGAAGTTTGTGATTTTTTTATTGCTTTTAAAATTTTAATCCCTGTAATTTAATGACAGCTACTAAAAGATAAAGTGTTCTTCACTTTACCAGAGGGTCACTTCCTTATTCTCAAGTGCTTTTATAACTTTTGTAAAATCAGAAACAAATAGGTAAATCTTTTATTTTGAGTGCGTTATTACAACAGGGTGCAAAATGGTTGGATTATAAAAGATTTGGACAGGATTGGGTTCAAGGACTGACCTGTTCCGTACATATCTCATGAAGTCCTGGTGCAGAACATAGTAGCGGCTCTCGTTGTACTGGCCTGAGTAGTGATTTCTAGGGCTGGATCGGAATCATAAAACACATTGATGAGAATCAGAAGAACAACCTGCTCACAGTGCCAGCATCATTTCAAAGTTAAAATGTGTTCAATGGTTTGATAATGGAATCCTGTAAAACCTGTTAAAGGTTAGTTCAGGACACCGTCTTTTTGATGTGCGTCAGCGTACTAGTCCACACACGCACAGGCAGGTTTTAATTGTGCTTTTCTGGCTTGTGCGTGCTGATAATTACCAGCCAGTAAATTCTCACGATGATAATCACGCAGATGGAACTGTTTTTAAAGTCATACACAGGCATTAAATAATAATAATAATGGATTGGATTTATATAGTGCTTTTCAAGGCACTCAAAGCGCTTTCCATTATTCATTCACTCTCACATTCACACACTGCTGATGATGGTAAGCTACTATGTAGCCACAGCCGCCCTGGGGCGGTCTGACAGAGGCAAGGCTGCCATTCTGCGCCATCGGCCCCTCTGACCACCACCAACACAGGCAAGTTGGGTTAAGTGTCTTGCCCAAGGACACAACGACAGCGACAGACTGAGCGGGACGCGAACCTGCAACCTTCTGATTGCCGGGCGTCCACTTAACTCCTCTGCCACCATCGCCCTAAAAGGGGACATTAAAAGGGGACATTTCACAATCCTACCGTCCAAGCATTTCAGAGCCGCTTTGCAATAATAAAACTGATTTCACTAAATTGTTAGACTTTTCATGAATTTCATGTTGCGGCTTTGGGAACAAAGGTGTGTGTGAGCAGGATTTACCAGCATGGATTTGCTAAAAGGAACAGACCTATAAAAGATGTAATTATAACACAACCATTAAAATGTCAATTAGGAAATGAAATCCCTGTTTGTGTTTGACTCATTTTAAAGGCTCTTAGACTGGTTTGCTCACACGATGATGAATCAAGCAATAATTGAATCACTTATAATCTGATTTTAAATAATTACAATGCAATAATTCTGCCAATGAAGCTGCAAATGTTTACACAAAGCTGTAATGATCTGGACTTAAACAGGATAAAATATATTTTTTGTATTTTTGTACATCCTAAGTGCTTCTGATGTGTTGAGCTGATATTTACTATGCATTTTGACCATTTCCGCCTTTAAAAAGAGCCTCGAGCCACTTGAAGTCCCTCATCCCCTCAGGAATCAAGACGTACTTTATTCCCTGTGAATGGACAAATATATTTTTATGTACTTGTGAAATATAAGATATTACACCACTAGTGTAGCTTTATTACCTCATCATGCGGGGCGGATTGGTATCCGTACTTCTTAAGGATATAAAGTGATTGAGTGATTGAGAAGGAGGTGTGAACGTAAACTGATGTTTTGTTTCCTACGTCCTCCTCATAACCTTTGATTGCTGCTCCATTCATCCTGTCACATAAACAAATCAGAAACACGGTTCTTTGATTATGTTTCATCTTCCAACATATAAGACAGACCTAACCCACGCATGCATGAGGAGAACATGCAAACCCTGGCAGAAAGGCTGCAGATGGCTTTAAGACACTGTCACTGTTCCGCTGAAAGCCAACAGTGCTACAAACTGCATACAGCTCAAATATATCTGAATACCACAGTAAATACTCGCATCACTAACTTTATTTCTATAGCAGCACTTCAAAACAACAAGTCCAAATCAGGTCCAGATTTAATCTAATTGTTGCAAGTTCATTTCAGTTGAAATGAAACTGGATTCACTAGGTTATCAAATGTGAGCAATATTATACTTATAATAAACAAGTATGTTTAATATGCACAAAAATCAGAATTTAGTAGAAATCTATTAAAAATCCCTGTAAACCCCATCAGCAACCAATTCTGTCTGTAAGCAAAACAAACAGGAACTGACACAAAAATCATGAGAATGTTCAAAGTGAAAATTACAAGTGTGTACGTAGGCATGACTGAAGGCAAATATTCAGGTTCATCTTGTTATCTATGAGTAAAAGACATCTCCACAAACATTGATGTGCACGACTAACACTGATGCTCCAGGAAAACAGATGGAATCTCTCCCAGCCAACATACATGTTTGCAAATATTTTTCTTTGTTACATTTTCCTTTTTTAAAATAAATCAACAGAAATAATAAAACTCTGAAGGATAAATATGAGAGTGGCAGAGCTTATTGAATCATCAAATTCTATCATTTTTATTATCGGTCTAACTAGGCAGATGAAAGGGATTCTGTCTGTGGCATCTGCACTTCCTCCAGTAGCACGTCACTGAAAACAAGCTAACAGTAAATTAAGGTTAAGGTGGTTTTGCTTAACTGTACGTCAGACTTTCTAAAGGTCTGTGAGGGTTTTCTTTTGAACTTTGGCTGATTTTTTCTTTTTAGTCCTATTATCAGGTCACAACAGGTCAGTCATTGTGCTGGTTGTTTCAAAAGAGGAAAGTGGACAAGAGGAGGTCAAGAGGAGTTTTGTCTAAAAACGATCTACAGTAGATGAACTAAATCTGGAAGTCAATTCTTAAAGAAACAGAAACAAATTCAGAAAAATATCTCAACATAGGACCTGAGAGGTTATGCGATTAGTTTTTATCTAATATTTCTCAGGAAATCAACTCTATGCTGATAATTCTGCCAAAATATCTCATTTAGTATACTTCATAGGAAATGGAACAAATTATGCTTTAAAATTGGTTCATGTAAATTTTATATTTAATATGTGGACTCAACTCTGAGTCTTGAGTTTAAGAGACTTTATAGGCTTGAATGAGTCATAAGTGTTATTTAGAAAAGGATCAGTTAAAAGGCTACAGTGCCTAAAGAATCAGCCAAAGTGCAAAGAAAAACAATAAAAGACCTTCAGAAAGTCCAGAGAACTACAGCTCAAAACAGACGATCATCTGGCACCTTAAAAAAGTACGAAAAAATAAAAGTTAGCATTGACATGATTGGTAAAAGAATACCACACCAGCTACTGTCTGGTGCACACGCAATACCAACTTTTTTGACCCACTTCCTCTTATGGGAAACCTGCTATAAATATGAAAATAAATAATGATGTTTAAAACTTGTCTAGGCTGGGCCAAGTCAGCAGTGTTTACACATCCTACCCACGCCTCTGCAGCAAATACTGTTTCCACATGCAAAAGCTGATAAAGAGAACAGAAGAAAGAACAAAATGTTCCTTGTTTGACGCCAGCTCTCTTAATTTAATTTCTATACAGTGGAATTTTCACGCGGTCTCAAGCACTCCTCTGATCTATTGAAACATGGAACTCATTGTTAGAAAATATTTGTCTCTTACTCTTTCACCATTGCACGTACTGTGAAATAAGATTGTACTTAGACTTTTCAGCAAAGTTCTCACAGCAGCTCAGCAAGATTAATGTGTTTGCATTAGAATTTGATTATTGCTGCTTTGTGAATATAAAGGAAGCATGTAGATGCTGCCGATGATGAAAAAATAAAATTGAGCAAAAACCTGGTGCTGAACATCTTTAGTGAATCAGAGCCTCCAAGTTGGTGTGCCTTTAAATAACTTCAGATCTTTTTCCCTCTTTTCTCAAATGTGTCAAATAGCTGTTAGTTGTCATAATTAAACACAAGCATGTCTAAAGTAAGACGTTCTTACATCTTCTGGTTTCATTGTTTTCAGTCTGTCATTTTTATACTGAGGTTAGGAAAAGCAGTTCTTTTGCTCCTGACAAAGTTTTATTTTCATTTCCCCTCCCTTCAGTAGTTAAACAACTGTCAAAAAATAGTCTTTGCAAGGCACCCATTTGAGCATGAGCTTACGGTTCTCAGTTTGCCTAAGTTGTGTGAAACAACCAATCACTTGTGCAATTAGATTCAACAATTGTTTAAAGCCATACTATGCAACTTTTTCATATTTTAAAATCATTTTCTTGAGCCAGTATGTGTTAAAATGACCCTTTACTGAAATGTCACTCAGACCCCCACTGCACTTGCAACTTCAGAGTACCGGTCCGGTCCCTGTTGGACTTGACATGCAAGGAGCTGACATGCCTGGTGCTGCAGTCTGCTTCCAGCATGTTTCACATGAACACAGCTGATTTGTTTAATTAGTGATGAACCGCTCCTGTAGACACTAATGAAGGCTGAGGAGACATTTCAGGTGTTAAGAAGACAAATGCACAGCCAGGAGATAAGTTTCACTTTTGCTTTCACTAACAAACACTAGAGGGTGCTAAAAGCAAGCCAAAACTGCACAGTATCCCTTTAAATACTGATGTACAGTATCACAAATTCCTATCATACTTTAAAAACAGCTTCTGTACATGTAGTTACAAAATGTTAAATATTTGCCGTTTATATAAAGAGCTCTGTTTGCAAAATGAAATTACAGAAACACATTCTACTTTTAGCATTTATCCAACTACGTTTCATATTTAGAGTTGCATCATTTTTCTCAGCTCCAAAAAATACATTTTAGTTTTAAAATGTTTCAGTGAGCTAAACATTTTTGGACATTCTAACACTAAAGGAGCAATTGTACTTAGAAATTTAACAATATCTATTGCTAAAGACCTAATTTAAGCAGAGGCTAAATCCGTATGATGTTGCCAAGAAGTGGAACACAGAGTGCTGTTTACCAAAACAAAAGCTAAAAGTAAGTTATTGTAGCTGCTCCTAGATTTGTTTCCTCATTGTTTTGGAGCTGGTTTGAAGCATTCAGTTCAACAGGCTACGTGTTCTATTGGGGCTATTTTATATCAAATTATACCTGGAGAGAGTGGTGCGAGAGATCATTTTAAAAGGAATGTCATCATCTGACTTTAAAATGAGTCATGTCAATTACGTCAATTCTCCACACCCAAAATTAATTACTCTCTGGATAAAGGAATGCTGACTGATTTTCTGCTCACGTGACAAAACTAAGTCATCTGATCATTACAAAAACATTCTGTAAGCATTATTTTTAAATTTCACTGCAAAACAAATCCAAACAAGAGTTTCTTTTCCCTTCCTTTTTTCTTACCAGAAAACACAAGGCTACCAAATTTTCACTTTTAAATGAAGAACTTTAAGAAACCAAAGAAAATTATTTTTGCCACGCTCAATTGTGTTGATCATGCTACCTTATTGCTGCTGGGTGACAATATACAAAAACAATCAATTGTCTTTTGAAAATGTTGTATTATGTCCTCCTAGTGCAAACAAAAAAAACCCAATGTACAGAGGGTGCAGGGCCCCACCCTGGATCCTAGCATGAAGAGAGGAGAAGAGAACACCTGATGATGAGTTGGATCAAATTGCAGGGAAGGACATCGCATAGACCTGGTAGGCCCATATGTATTGTAAATGTCTGTTGGGAATGCCCCAGGACTCACTGTTAGATGCCCGAGGTGAGGGGAGCCATAAGGCGGAAGAAGGAGACCTACAGGGTATTGTTAGCTATAAATGAAGCTTAAAGGTCAACTTTACTCAGTCTTATTTCCTGATATTTGGACATCTCGTGGCTAACAGCAACAAGACTGTACCACTGATTCTGTTTGCTGATGTTTTATTTCCACAAATGAAATAAGACAAGCCTGGAGGAGTTCTGCCACATGGTGGAGTTGCTAATGCTAATGGTTAGCTTCTACTAGCTGAGACGTTCTCTGCTGTTTGCTGGACGCTAAACCAACAACAGCCTTCCCTGTCGTGAGTCAAGATGGGTGAGTCCAGTGTGATGTAGATCTGTCAGGTTTTCAAATCCTATAGTTTCACCGTCTATTTTCTATCAGACGCTAATGCAGGAGATAGGTGTAGTAGACTATTTCAGCCTGCGTGAAAAACTCAGAGTGACTGACTATAATCAGAAATAATAAAAAATGTTTTTTCAGTGAAGCTGATCTTTAAACAAACTGCTCGTTTACAGCTGTGTCATGTTAACAAGTCAAAACTGGAATATTAGATCTTTTGAAATCCTTTCAGCTATTTGTGTTATTTCCAAATGTAACCATAACTAGTTCATCCACTTACCGAAAAACATAATCATGAGCATCGATTTCTGCTCCCATTTTTGAGCCATTGAGAATTCCTCCAGTTCCCACCACAGCACAGCGCACACAGCCGTCACTGCCTGGTTTAGGAAGGAGAAGTGGTTCTGTTGGCTTTGGAATCAGCTTCACTGCTGCAACAACATCTGCAGACAGAAATAAAGATTAAAGAGAAACTATGCAAATTTTTCATATTTTTAAATAATTTTCTTGAGCCAGTATGTGCTAAAATGACCTTTTGTCACTCAGTCCCCACTGCCCTCTGTGACCAGAATACTGCACTTGCAACTTCAGAGTATCCGGACTCCTCAGAACAGACGAGCTAGACCTGGTTAGCATTTATTGTAACGTGTTTATCAGCCTCAGAAGAGACAAACAAAACTTTAATTTGATGGGGCTAAAAAATAAAAAGAACGTATGACCACAATAGGAGTCAAACGAGTCAACATTGGGAGTTTTCTGAATCACGACAGCTCAGAGACCAAGGATTCAAACTGGATGCAGACCTAACGATCATCCTGTTGCACTTGTAAGTACAACTGTAATATGTTTTGTCTGTGCATGTTTTAGTTTACCCCAGGTTTGTAATTATTTCTAAATATGTTTGTCAGGCGGTAGTGATCACGTCCTGTTCTGTCACCCTAAAACCCACATAAGCTCTCTTTTTATCTGGCAAACACTCAGTCACTGATGCTTTATCGTCTCTATCTGATGACCTTATCAACACACACCATCGAATATTCAGTGCACCGGCTGCCACTGAACAACGCTGCTGGCCGGTGCTCCCGGCTCCGGTCCTGTTGGCTAGCCGCTCATAGCTTGTAGAGTAACTTGCCTGTCTGTGATCACCCAGCGCACTGAATTCACGTTTGGGTTTGCCGACACGCTACAGCCTTACCTTGTGGCCACATGATTCCTCCTCTCAGGAGTCATATTATTTACCAGGAACTCTGTTAGTCAGTAGTAGAGTGGCTAGCCAACATGCTAGCACTGCAGTCTGCTTCCAGCATGTTTCCTGCATGTTTTAGATCATGAACACAGCTGATTTGTTTGATTTAGTGATGAACCGCTCCTTTAGACACTAATGAAGGCTGAGGAGACATTTCAGCTGTTAGATTAAGGTGTTATAAAATTATAACTCACAGGACAGCAGAGTTTGAGTTTGGTTTTACGACAGTGGATTAATAATGGACTCTAGAGACTGTGATGGACCTGAAATGATAAACATGATGTGTTTAGATTACTTATTTATTATTGATAATCCTATATTTCACCATGGAGGATGTGCACTGCTGTCTACAACAGTGAATTGCGGGATAATTATTTATTATAATAATATTTCAATGTAGGACTATGTGTGTGAAAATTAAGTTATTTATTTAGCATGATGAGCTTCACCATTATGAGATATCTTGTCTCGCAATGGTGTGAAAGTAGCAGTTGAACCTGGTGACCCCACCAGTGGACAAAAACTAGTAGAGATCTGGACTTTTTTTGTTTTTTTAATAAGCTCCAGTGTTCCCGAACCACCTCGAACCAGTTTATCTAGGTGACAAATGGTGGGAATAATAAATGTTGCATTATGGAAATGGGAGGAATGTTACATAGGTGTCATATTTTTGGTTATAGTTGATTATATTTTATTTGCTATGCATATATATTTTTATGTTGTGTTTAGATATGTTTGTAATTTATTTTTCTGCATGCTTGATGTAAATATTGGGTTTGCTCTGTGTTGACGCATGATGTAAATTTGTTGATGATGATGGTTAGATCCCAGAAAGACTAGCTACTGTTTTAACAGTATAATGGGGATCTTAATAAACAAACAAACCAGGTGGTTCAGGCATCTGGTCAAGATGAAGTCTGGACACCTTCCTAGGGTGGTGTTTCGGGTTTCCTGACAGCAGGAGGCCCCTGGGTCGACCAAGGGCACGTTGGAGCAAGTACATCTCCAATTTGGCCTGGGAATGCTTTGGTGTCCTGCCGGGGGAGCTGGTGGAGGTGGCCGAGGAGAGGGCTGTCTGGGATTACCTACTTGAGCTGCTACCCCTGTGACCCGGATGAGCGGAGGAAAACAAACAAACGAACGAAGCTCCAGTGTAAAGTGTGTGGTTTTGCAGTACACCTGCTGGCATTCTTATTATCAACAAGACTAAAATGAACACACTTTCAATATTTTCTGCGTTAAACATCTAGGCTTGTGCTGAGAAATAGTTATTGAGTTAAGGTTTTACAGCAGGTAAAATAGGTGTTTTAATAACCTGTGTAAATGCACCAGAATGCAGGAAATGGCATCTACACCATAAATTTGTTTTCTGTGGGAAGTGCTCCCCGCCATTTTTTATGCTTCTGACGCCCCTGGGTGAATGACTGATTGTGTTGTGAAGCGCCTTGGGGGGTTGTAGAATGAAGGCATTATACAAATACAGGCCATTTACCAAGAGTCCCCAAACTGCGATCCCTTCGATTGCTATCAGATAAAATAAGAAGCTCTAAAATAGTGTTGAAGCAAGTACCTACCATCATATTTCATTTCCATGAAACCAAATGGATTGTTAAAATGTGAAAGCCGATTCCAGTCTTTAATGTTGAAGTTGTCTTTGTGCATAAACACACGAATGTTTGGAAGAAAAGCCTTTTGGAAGTCCTCATCCTTGGAGTTACGCAGAGACTGAGGACATGTCTGAGTGAGAAAATAAAGAAAACAGTCAAACATTGATATTTGAACTTAGACAGGCAAAAGCAATGTCAATAACATGTCTAATTAGATAACAGAAACGCATACTGAGAAAAAAACTAAAGTTGATCCACACCAAACACAAACACAAGTGAAGGTCTGAACCTAACTGCTAACACTCTTATTGTGAAAAACTTACTGTCAGGCTTGGTGGAGCATCCTGGTGATAAATATCCTCAAAATCCCACTGAGGAATCCTCTGGAAGTTCTTCTTGAATAGAAGAGAAACAGGATTCTCAGCTGGAGAGGTTTGAGGCCTTGTCACTGAGTTTCCGTTTGTATTGTTGGATGGAGTCAACACTTCTCTTTTCCCCCATAATTTACCAATATTAAACAAATGACCATCTCTAGACCTATTGTATCCTGAGAAGGCAGTCCAGCTGTATTTAAAATGAGATTAAATCATTATTTTTTTTCTTAGGAGAATATGTCTCAAAGTTTTGCTCATAAGAACAAATCATTTATCCTTTTGAATAAAAATTAATTTAAAAAACCTTACCTGATATTTTCTGGTAAACTTTCCTCTGATACAATAAAAAAAATGATGCTGAATAAAATCACCAGCAGCAACAACAGAAGTCTGACTTTCTGGTTTGCCATGTCTGAGAAGTCCTTTCAGGTCACACAAAGCAACAAGTATGTAGACCTGTACAGAGACAGTAATGTCATCATGTGAAGCAATCTTGGACTGGAACAAGTCATGAATCACACCTTTAAGATAAGGCGAACAGGTATTGTCAGATGAGAGTGGTGTTTGTTTAAAGATAAGAAAATAGGACGTACACGGATGGGACTGGGCAGGGCTTCAGTGCTATTTACCAAAGACAAAACTCTGTTCCTTCTTGGACTGGATTACATAGTAACCTGCAAGAGATGAGAGTGCATGTCTTCAAATCTGTTTTGTTTGTAAGCAACTGGAAAATGCAAAGACACCTTAATGCATTGTATTTATGTCATTCATGTTTATTGTGAATGTCCTGTTCTTAATATTTGGTTCATGATCCATCCATCAACACCCACCCCCCTGCAAACACCCCTCTTTGTGCATGAATCACATGTTCTCAGTTCTGAGCAGTTAAGCAGGAAGCAAAACCCGAGCTGGAATGCCCAGTGTAACAGATAATATTCCATTCTGTTTGTAAATTTCCTTTAAGGAGTTGTTTTACATTTCCTGTTTAGAATAGTTCTGTTCTTGTTGGGAAACGTTCAGGTGACAGAGCTGTTGTCCGTGAACGCAGAGCTGTTAGGCAGGAGGTGCCAACAATGAGTCGAAAGCATAAAATAACGTTATGTTTTTTTGGTTGACAGTCTCTGTTTCGTCCAGTTTTATAACATTTTCTGCGACCATCAGATTCTGTGACTCTAGGGGGGAGCCTGAGGAAAGGGGACTGGACCTTAAAGGGGCCATATCAAAGAAAATCCACTTTTTTGAGCTCTTTACCATGTGATTGTGTTATTTCCTCATGAAAAATACCCTCAAACCTGTTTTTGGCTGCATCCATGCACTTTCCTGTCTCAGCTGCAAGTTTTCAGATTCTGAGTAAGGACCTGCATTGAACGAGAATGGAAACGAAGTGCATCACCAGGCCTTTCTCCTCCCCATGAAGCCTCAGGTCTGAAGTCCGCCTCCCCTGGAAGTAGGTCATTAACGCCCACTTTCTCCTCCCTGCGAGTGTAGAGTGGTTGATTTCATGCTGCAGCTGAGAATGTTTTAGTCTGTGACCTTCATGTCATTAATTACGGCTTTAAAAACCTCCACTGGCACCAGAGTGGATATGCTGACAAATTACTTCTGTGTTGGGGACAAAACACCGCTGTCAAAACCATGCATCCTGTCCACAAAAACGCACGTGATGGCCAGCACAGGTCATGTGTCTTAGGCGACTGAACTTTTGCAAATGCTTTGGTGGGTTAGTAGATAAAGCACCTACCTTGCATGCTGTTTTGCTATGACCTTACACCGGTAATTTATTTTCTTCTATTTTAGCTACACTTAACAGCATTACATTTTCAACCTTTTATTGGTAAACTGTTTAAAATATAAGGACTACTCTTATTTTTACTTTCTTTGTTTATTTAGCCAGCTGAAGTCTATGTGTCTATGTGAGAGGAGGAGATAGATTAAAGAAACGTTTACAGAGAGTATCATTCTGGATCTATAGAGGGTTTTCACGGCGCGTCATTGCCGTGTCATCAACCCGGAAGTCGCCATATTGACGATACTGGAGATAAACAAAGCGAACGCAATCCAGCAGATTCCAAACTTCGAACGAAAGAAAATGGTGAATTACTGCCGTTTTATAAGCTGTACGAATCGGTTGGACCGTGAAACACATTTGCAGTTTTATAGACTGCCAAAAGTTATTAAAAATCAGGGAGAGCGAAAGTTATCAGAAGAAAGGAGGCGCTTGTGGCTAGCGAAGCTAAACCAGGATCTACGAGGCAAAATTCTGGACAACATCAGAATTTGTTCGGCCCATTTCTTGTCAGGTAAGTGAATTAGTAATAGCACCCAGATGGCACCCCCCAATCTGGGTCATCCTTTTGATAAAGTTCACACCGTTTGCCTGTAATACAATGAGAAATACAGCACTTAATTTTAGCTCTACATTTACAGCAACTGTGTTGCTGCTGTAGCAATGTGATTATATTAAGTCAATAGCCAATAGCTTGATATGAATTATATTATAATCACCACACTACAAAATTAGTTAAGAGCTGCTGCTATTACTGTGTAGGCTCGGTGCACTGCCCCTTTAAGCCCCCCACCCCCTGGCCAATGTTGCCAGATTGGGCGGTTTACTACCAGTTGGGATGTTTTTATTCTGATTTTGTGGGTAATATTTGCTTTGGGCAGGTGGACATAATTTGGGCTGGTTTGGAGGAAGTTTGGCAGTTTTTGCGTAAACCTATTAAAAACACATTTCAGCAAATAATTAATCATTATTGGCAATGTCCCCTGATCTCTCCACCACCACTGATTGGCTCTGGTCATCTGCTGGGGCGTTGATAATAGAGAGGTGACGTTATGTTACGTCTTAATTCAGCAGCAGGCGAGCAGGTGAAACAACTAGCGGTAAGATGCCAACGTGGGGAAAATATAAGAAGAGTTACAGAAGAGTGGGAAAGCGACATTGATCTTAAATTGTGGATGGCGCCATCTAAAAATGACAACGCAGGAATCACTCACCTGAAACACCTCAAGGGCCACGCCAAAACAAAGAAGCACGTATGCGGTGCCTTCCTACAGTCAAGAATTTCATGGTGCCACCAGCGAGTAATGCTGATGTGGCAGGGTGGAGTGCTCCACCTGCTGCCACTTACCTGATTAGGGGTCAGCCAATCAGAGCCCTGGCAGCCTCCTTTAAAAGGCTCACCAGGGCAGGTGTGATTGAATGAATAATGGCTGCTCCTCCACCAGGTATGTTGTGTTTGTTAGCTAATAGACATGACTTATGGAATGAATAATGGCTGCCCCTCCACCAGAGCCAAAGGACAAAGGACGCTGGTGAGGGCCATACCTGGCTACCGCCTGGACCAGAGCAGATCCCTCGCTCACTCCTCTGGCCTGGAGTGACCGAGGAGGAGCACCCAAGGGAGGAGTGCAGGCAGAAGCGTCTGGCCTGGAATGACCATAGAGCTGCTAATAGAAGTTCATACTGGCCATGGGACCAACGGAGCCACAGCGACTGCAGGAGCATCTCCAGGAGCGTCCAATGCTCCAGAGTACTGTGGGGGTTGGGAATGGTCACAATGGACTTTTATCCTCCATGTTTTAATTATTCTGTTTTTATTTCAGCCGGGCTTCCAGTGGGTGTGACGGTCTCCCTGCAGCGGTGGCACCTCCAGTTTTCTGTGTGTCTTTTTGGTTTGCAGCACTGTGTGTGTGTGGTCACAGTGGGTGACATGGTGGTGGGTGGAGTGCCACTGGCCTGTGGTGGGCCCCCACCCCACTGGTAAGTCCAGATTATAGGGTTTTAAGATCAGTAAAGCAGACATTCATTTTTATTGTAATAAATTATTTTTTTAACCACCCTAACCATGACTCTCAACTTCCTGCGCCTGGGACGTAATTTGGAGGGGGGGGGACGGGTGGGACATGTCCCCCCCACTTTTTCAAAAGGCAGTTTTGGTCCCCTGCACTTTTTTCCGTCCAAAAACAACATTAGGCTCCATTAAATGGATTTGGTTGAGCACATGGGCGTCGCACCCGTGGGGGATGTGGGTGTTTAACACCCACGCTTTTTCTAATGAGGAGTTTGAACACCCACACTTTTCCAGCAGTTTTGCTCAAAACTTTACTAACGGTCTGGTCCCTCCGTGTTTCGCTCGCTGTTTCCCCCTCTCCTCCTCCCTTTCCTGTTGACCACTGAAACCTGTGCGCACCGGTGTTACGTCAAAGATTCTCGTACGTTCCATCATTGATGTGTTTCTCCAGCTGCTCCGCGCCTCCGAACTGAAAAAATCGCGCGCGCTCATTACAAGCTGCACTCCCAGCGCGCTCTGCTCATACCACAAGAGAACTACAACCTTGTTGAGCTCAAACATCTTATTTGAGCAAATCCAGAGCTTTAAGTGGGCCCCTCCCGATACGCAGAACACGCGCTCCATGAGGGGCCTCGTTTTGCGCACAAGTACTCATTCTCTCAAAAGGCGCATCGCTGTTGCGCGCCGCGCGCACATCACCGTCAGCTACTATTAGCCCAGGCAGGAGGAGAGAACAAAGAGACGAGGTATCTGACACCGTGCACGCTCCCGCAATGATTGACAGCAGCAGCATCTGAACAACCAGTGGTCAGATGCGCCGACAGGCAGGTGGAAACATGGAGGTGGAGATGCATCCAAACGGATGAGAATAAGCACAAGAAAAAAAAGTCAGAACAAGAGGAGGAGTGAGCTGCACTTGAAAGTGGGAATGTTGATAAAAAAAGAAAAACTTTGTGAGCATAAACATCCCAGCTGCTGCTGATCATGAGACAGAAGAGACGATGATTCTGTCTGGATGTGGACTGGAGAATATTTCACAGCAGCTCTGATTATTAAATGTTTTGTTAAATGCACAAACCTTCACTTCTGTCCTGTTGTCTCTGGTTCACAGCCTTTCAGTCCAATAGTATCCTATAATTAGTTGTAGTCATATTTACATCAATTTCATTTGATAATTTCCCATTGAGAGCAAAACAAATCTTAATCTGTTTGTCTGATAGATTTCTGGTCATAACAGGGCCAATGCTGAAGTCTGACCTTAACCCTAACCCAGCTGCTTCTGCTGAGTGAAGCTTGAGGCTCATCAAAGGCACAAGAACACCTGAGTGGCAGTAATTCAACCTAAACGGTGAAACTAATCTATGAGACAGACTCAAACCAGATATTTCAGCCTTTATTTGTTTTAATTGTGATGATTATGGCTACAGCTACTGATGAAAACCCCACATTCAGAATCTCAGACAATCAGAATATAGTGAAAAGGTTGAATATTCTAGACTCAAAGTGTCACACTCTAATCAGCTGATGAATCCAGAACACCTGCAGAGGGTTCCTGAGCCTTTAGATGGTTTCTCAGTCTGAGCTGGATTACTGACATAAGTGGACTTTTACACCAGATTCTCATTTTTGAGTTTTACCTGTAGACCACATTAGAACTGGCTCTGCTAAAAACTACAATACTTAGATTATTCAGTTTAACTAGATTATATTAGACTGATAGCAGAGTCCTTAAAGAACAGTTTGTGATTGGTTAAACCTTCATTTGATTTGTGACAGTTCAAAAAATGCACATTTCAGAACTTTATTGCATCTGACCCACCTTAGGTCTGGTCTAGGGACAGATGCTCAGTGGGGCTGTACCGTCTGCTTGCCCCCAAGTCAAAAGCTGGGGGGCGGGAGCTTGGGCACGTGACGCGTCAAGGGGTCTGTAACTTTATATAACACCCCCCACCCCAGATGCACACAAGCCTGCTGTGTCCCCCCCACATCTGAAATCAAAATTTCGTCCATGTCCTGCGCAATAATGCATCTACGTGTCTTGAGAAGAGTGTAAATGAATTCCTTGGGTGCAATTCCCTAGGTGGCGTTGTTGGGGTTTTAAATGTTAATGGTCGGTAGCACCACCCAGCTAGGATTGCCACACTACCATCAGGATTTGTGGCGACCAGAAACTCCATGAGCTCTGCATTGCAACGTACATAGCTTGTCACACTTCAATCAATGCAGGAAGGCTTGTCAGACATACTATGGGATGAGATTGGAGCCTTGCAGATGCACACAACCAAGTGTACTGCTGTTATCTAATCAGTTTGGGCACCATTTTTTTTTAGAAGAACTTCAAGAGGACATCAGTGACTCACCATTCTCACTTTACTTGAATGAAACAACTGATATCGCCGTAAGTATGTTACTTTGCGTGTGTAAGCACCCATCAAAAAACGTGTGGTTTGTCAGCACTTATCTGGGACTAACTGAACTTTCACGTGTGGATGCTGCATGGATTGTTAGCAAAAGGAATAAAAGCTCAGCGCTCAGATGTTCAGAGTTCCAGCAAGCAGTCTATTCTACATGAAGGTTAGAATTCAGATTCAAATCTACCACAATAAATTTAATTATTTCAATGTTGTTGTGTAAAAATAAGCGTTGCTTATTTGTGTTTGGAGGGAAGACGGTTTGCTGCTAAATGAAATAGCCAATCATGGGAGAGCCCTTCTAGCCAATCAGAGGCGAGAAAGGCGGGATCTTCCTTGGACATCCTACGATCACGCGTCCCGCTAGCCAGCAGGAAGCTTGTCCTGCCGGCAACATTTGAAAACAGCAGACAGACAGCATGAAGCGGAGGTACCCATCTGGAAGCCAGAAAAGAAAAAGGCGTAAGGAGAAGGAAGAACAGAAAAAACGACACAGTGGTAAGTGATCATTTACACTGGATACATTTTGGCCTACATGTCTTTAATTTTCCAAGCAGCTTACTTGGCTGCAACTATACCTGCAGCAGGTAGCTATCTTAGCAGGTAACTTTTTCTTAAAGGGGCTGTTTGAATATGGCTACAAACTGTAACAGGATAAGGGAAAAAGTAGATTTGTTCTAGATTGACTTTTCCCCATAGTTAAGGAAATGTTTTTGCAAAAGCCTTCATTTAATTTTTAGGTTTATTTTTTTAGTACTAACTTATTAAGTTTTAAACAGAAACATTAGCATGGGTTTATTAGGCATTGGGAGCTCTGAAAGCTGCATTCCTTAAATATCAAAACTAAACACAAATGGTAACTCTAACCCCCTTTTTTTCTGCCTTCAGGTGCTTTGCTTAAATTTCTAAGCCCTCTTCAAAAGGATATCTCCACTGATGAAGGTAGAGTGAATTTCTCTCTTTCAGCTGTTAATAGTGACCTCTTTCAATATGTCACAAAATGGTCACACATCATTTTTGCTGTTTATTTCACTGGACATTTGAGATTTTTGAATATGTGGTTCTCCTAATATCTATGTGATGCAGTCTACATGAAAATTATGATATGAACCTAATTATTTTCCCAGCTGCTCCAACAACTTCCTTTCACGTTCACGGGGAAGCTGAAGTCAAGGAAGGAAGGACCTGCAGTGGTACCACCATAGCATCAGCAAAAATGGATTCTGCACCAGCACCACCTCTCAGCACAGATGCAGCCTCTACAGCACAAGGTAGAGTACAGGTTTCTGTCTGGTGAACTCTCCACAAACAATAGAGAAGAGTTCTGTGAGTGGGAGGCCTAACGCAACATCAACGACTCTTCAGGGGGTAGGGGTATTCATTGGTAGTTTCAGCTTGTTGGGCAACAACAGTTTATAAGCTTGATCCTCCCGTATTCCAGTCTGAATTGACAAAGCTCGGATGAGAAGCAAAACATCTTCAAGAAACCAAAGAAGGCCAGTTGCCTTCATTTAAACCCTTCTGGATTACCTGACCTGGATGACTGAGAACCTTCACCAGCATATGAAATCAATGGTGATAGATAGCAGAAGGGGAGGAGGAGTGGTAGAGAGCTTTGACGTGGTAGTGGTGGAGGAGCTGAGCTGCTGGACGATTTGATTGTTCAGAAAGTCAGGGGCCTGTTCTATTCTCCCAGGTGTCACAAACCTATCAGAACAGAATAGTGTAGAAAATGACTTAACCGTCCCTCATTGGGGACATGTTGGTGTTCTGAAAAGAGTGCAAATGAGATGAATGAGTGTCAGTAGAATAACAACAGAAACTGAAAAGCACAAAAGCAGCAGGAATGTAAGAACAGCTTACTGGTTTTGTTGGGATCTCTGATGGTTGTAGTCAAACAGCTGCTGGGAGGTAGGCCCTATGATAACATTCATCATGCACCTAGGTAGTAGTCTACCACTGAAGGAGCTACAAAACAGCTTTATGCATGGGGTGGAGACATTTTCCAACAGTGATATTATTTTATTTATTGTTGCTCTCTGTACATGAGCACAAAAATTCTTCTTTTCCCAGCTGTACTGTCAACTCCTGTTGTCTTTCATGAGGAAGACAATGAGGAAGAAGAACACTCAGATGAAACTACCTCCAGCGGTACCGTGGCCTCAATATTACCACAAATTGAGTCTGCACAAGGTACCACAAGCTCAATAAGTGTGAATGAAGGTGCTGCACAATGGCCAAGACTTTTAACTCACAGTGTACGCTGTCAAATTGTTCCATAAAATGTTTGCGCAGCCATAAACAGTGTGTCCATGCCGTGGCTTTCTTGGGAGGCAGGAGGGTTCAAAGAAGATTTTGGACGGGGGGGGGGTCCCTGTGTACAAAGAAAGGCTGACGAAAATAACTCATATTTCAGATGAAAGGACTCAATAGTGCCAATGGTAAGATTTTCTCATACACTCTGCCTACCTGCATTTAAAAATAGAGACAGAGCCAGCTACAAAGAGGCGAAATACAGGTTCAGCAGTGAGGTGAAAAATGCTAAATCAAGGTACTTTGAGAGACTGAAAAAACAAAACTCAGCTAACAATTCGGCCTCTGTGTGGAAAGGGCTTAAGCAAATCACCAACTACAAGCCAAGAGCCCCCCATTCAACGGATGACCTGTAGATTGCCAACAGGCTGAACGAGTTCTACTGCCTGACAGCCAACCAGGATACCACACATCACCTCCATCTCAATCTCAACAGGGTCTATCACACCTCCCTGCCCCCAGGAGTCACCCCACAAAAGACATGCTCCCCCATCCAACACAGCCCTCTCAGTCCTGAAAGAGACTGTTGATAGGCTATTCAAGAAGCAAAACCCCCGCAAGACACCTGGACCAGACGGCGTGTCCCATCCAGCCTTAAGGCTGATTTATATTTCTCCATCAGCTCGAGTGTTGAGTCGCGCACACACATCGACAGACATATTTTCAGATTTTTCCATCACCTGGGGAGAGTTGCAAGGCAATTTCCCACCAGGACAACAGGGGGCGTTGCGCTTTCCTGGGGTATCCTGCTTTGGTATCCTGCTACCATTAGTCATATATTCGATCCACAATAGTGTATTTACTACTGTGTTTTTATTGTATTTATGTATTTCATCGACTTTTTGAACAGAAACAAATTTGTCCCTCATTCTCCTCCACCTCTTTGTGCAATCGCCACCTCTAAACCTACGTTTCCCATCATTTCTGTCCACGAATAAAATGATTGCTGCATGTCTTTGTGTTTTATACATAACTTTTTTTTACCTAAATAAATTGTTTCTTTCAGATTTCATCTTTTTAATCAGTGACCTTGTGGCTTTTAAACTGTTAATGAAAACATAAATGACAACTTTCCAGAAACCACAAAGTTAACCCTAAATCCCATAATTAGATCATTTTTTTACCTCTTCTTTTGATAAGGATCTACTGTTTTTTGGGATACTGGATAAATCCTGGAGTGAGCGATCACCTTTAGGTGGAGAGGAGGATCATTTTCCGGGAGAAGTTTCAGATGAGTCAGAGCTCCCAATCCTAAATCCTCTCAGATCCTCTCAGGCTTTTTTCCTGTAATTGTACTATGTCTTACCACTAATACCAGTAAAGTACTGTTGATACTGTAAATGGTGCTGTTTACTGTTTTGTTATGTCAGCTCTACCATCATCCATCTCGTGCAAGCTCAATCTCATAAAAAACAAAAACAGAAAATACTGCAAATCTTGTCATCACATCACATAATACTTTGGATAAACCCAAACATGTAAGCAAAAGCAAATGCCTGTTCCTCTAATGCAACAGAGGAACATCGGTCAATGCGTGCTAATTCCTCAATCAAACCCCAACGATGAAGGCAATGCGGACTAGACAGATGAGCTAACAGGAAAGTTAGCAAGCAGAAAAAGTTACAAAGCCGAGATCTGTCTTAAAAAGATCAAACATGTCATTTGTCACTAGATGCTAGAAAGTCAGACTTAAACATTACTGACAGGTAGGACAATCGAAAGGGTTTTAAGCTGTATGTACTCATGTAAAGCTGGGCGAGGCTGCAGATCTTTTTGCTGGGAAATGACATGCAACAATAAACCGAAACACACACACACACACACACACACACACACACACACACACACACACACACACACACACACACACACACACACACACACACACACACACAGTTTGTGGGTGATACTTTAGAAGAACCGTCAAAAGAAGAGGTAACATAATTATCTAATTATGGGATTTAGGGTTAACACTGGTTTCTGGAAGGGTGTCAGAAACAGATTAATTTATTTTTTTCATTAACATTGTAAAAGCCATAACAACAAGGACACTTATAAAAAAGATAAAATCTGAAAGAAACTATTTATTTAGATAAAAAAAATGTTAGGTACAAAACACAAAATCCTTTCAATTTCTGTATTAATTAAGCCCTTTTTGTTTTATTAGTTTAAATACATCAGTTACAACTTCTATGGCAATGCCTGACATTTTAGAATACACTCAACAGGTTCCCAGAGCTTTGGTTTCCCATGAACTATTGAGCAAAACCTAAAACAAGAATGGTTTTATTTCTTTTGAAACCAAGTTTTAGAGAAAAATATCATCTTAAAGTGCACTCATGTCTTTTTTCACAGAAAAATATTTTAAAACTATATGTTACACTAACAGGCGCTTATAGTTTCAGACCAACAAATTGGTTAAAATAAGTTATTTTCTTGAGACATCTTATCAACCCAGAAAAAAGAAGCTTGGATTCGATGAAATCCTGCCTTCTCATGACGTAACCTTAGATCTCCAGCAAAGCACCAAGAGCAAAGCAGCGTTTGCAGCAAAATGCACTCCGAGTGCAACCACCCCCATTCTCCATTGGAGAAGCCACAATGAGCTGCTAACACACACACACACACACACACACACACACACACGCACACACACACACACACACACACACACACACGCACACACACACACACGCACGCACACAGAGTAAACTAGATAAGAAAAAAATAAATTCTTTACAACTGTAGAGATTAAACTTCCTGCTTGCTACATGGAGAGACTAGTTATTAGTGTTTACAGTCCAGAGGAGGACAGATCTGGATTCAACTCTACCTCGATGGGGAAGAATGGCATGATGAGACAAACTGGCTCCATGCAGCCGTTTGCAATAGCTGAGCAGACCAGCAGAGAATTTGCAGCCGAGACAGGAAAATGCATGTGTGAAGCCAAAAAACCGTTTGGGGGTGTTTTTCATGAGGAAATAACAATATAACATAGTCAAAAGCTCCAAAAAGTGGATTTTGCATGATATAGTCCCTTTAATGGTGATGATTTAAAGATACACATAATTTGAAAATTAAACAAGATTTAGCACCAGCATAATAAATAATTAAATACATTCTTCATCTGAGCAGTTTGTTTTATTCACCTTTGCTCAACTCGTGCATGACTCATCTTCATTTTATTGCTCTTTCCATCAGACTTCACAATACTTTTTCTTGTCTGTCTTTCACAAAAATTGCAATACACGACCCTTCAAAATGAATCATTAAAAAAATTCTCACTGAGTTTTTTATGCATTAATCACTTTGACCTGATTTTTGATGATGACTCGGCATTAGCTTTGTGTTTCAGCTCTCTGATACAGCTTTAGTATTTTTCTGTCATGAAGGCTCTTCCACAGGTTCTTCTCCATAATGTAGTCATGGTTGGCAAAAAAAATAACGTGGGTTTTTTCCAACTTTTGAAAATAGTAGTTGGAGTATTTACTGTGGTCTTCTGTTATGAATCCATATGCGTTCACCTGGGGATGACAGAAAGAGAAAAAACATGGAGTTATTTTTAAATAACCAGCTCGCTTGGTGGAGTTCCCAGGTCAGCCTAGAGATGGAATCTCTTCCACGTGTCCCAAGGACATTCCTGAAATACCTCCACGGGTAGGGAGGAGTCCATGGGGTAAACGGGTAAACCACATGTCAGAGCAACCCAAACTTACTCCTCTCAACATGGAGCCTCTAGATACGACTCACTAAAACGTTAAACCAGTTACAGGGCTTTACTGTGACTAGTTGAAGAAAAAAATTGTAAGAAAGTGCAGACAGTTTAATTTGGAGTCATACAGATTAAAGACTTATGATGCTTTCCATTTGACCAAACTGTTATACAGAAGCTCTAGTCACAGTTTAGTCATTGTCTTAATTTGTTCATAATTTATACTCATTTTATTTTATAGGTCGACAACTCCTGTCAAAGTTTGTCTCACATTTATTGCTTTTCCTGATTCACAGAAACTGAGAAGTGCCCTAGTTGCTCTTTGACTATTTTAAAAGGACAACAGGAGAATGAGGGAAATGAGGAATCATCATGTGTTCAATACATTTTGGAAACTACATCATGATTTGTTGCCACTGGCTTCAAGAAACCAAAGAAGTCCCGTTGCCTTCATTTAAACCCATCTGGATTACCCTGACCTAATTCTAAATTAGAAACAGCTCTGATCATTGAGAATTGGATGCTTGTTACCCTGATTTATATAAATATAGACATAATTTTCTTTTATAATGGCATAAAACCTTATATGCATCTGAGCAAGTTAAACCAATCCAGTGCAGAGAGGTGCAGCTTGCTATGCAGAGCAAGTTGAAATTCAAAGCTTTTTTCTCATTAGATGAAAAGGCAAGATGCAAAACAAAAGCATAAAGTCACTGCTCTTTGCACATGTACATGCTGCACCTGGGAGGGAAATATGTCACTTTGAATCTGTGCCATGTGGTTAGACCTGATGATCATAATGACGAGACAAACTGAGGAGGAATTTTCTCTTGAACACAATGAGCTGTGACTTTATTTTTTTGTTTTTCACTTTGAAAAATAACTTCCTCGAGCTCTGGAGAGAGGGGTGGGGTGGGGAGAGGTCCGCCGAATAATCAAACCTTGGATTTAGAAAGAACATTGTGGTATTCGCCCTGGCAGTGGAACACTACAGGAGCTCTATGCCCTTAGCAGAGAGAGTTCATGGGAGTTCACCTAACTCGTCTACGTGTGTTTCATTGATTTGGAGAAGGTATTCGACTGTGTTCCTCAGGAAGTCCTGTGGGGATGCTCCGGGAGTATGGGCTGTTAGTCCCCTGCATGATTGGTGTCAGAGTGGGTCCGCATTGCCAACATTAAGTTGGGCTCATGTCCGGTGAGAGTTGTACAACGCCAAGGCTGCTGCTTGTCACCAATTCTGTTCAAAACATTTATGGACAGGGTTTCTAAACACAACCAAGATGCTAAGGGGATCCATTTTGATGGCTGCTTTTTGCAGATGACGTGGTCCTGTTGACTTCATCAGACCACGATCTCCAACTCTCACTAAACCAGTTTGCAGCCCGGTGTGAAACATCCGGGATGTGGATCAGCGCCTCCAAATCTGAGACCATGTTCTTAAATTGGAAAAGGGTAGAATGACTTTTCTGGGTCAGGGATGAGGTCCTGCCCCATGCAGAGGACTTTAAGTATCTCGCGGTCTTATTCACAAATGCGGGAAAGATGGAGCAGCAGATGATAGGTGGGTTGGTGACACGTCTACAGTGATGCAGGCGTTGTACTGCTCTGTCATATTGAAGAGACTTGGGTCAGAAGGTGAAGCTCTTGATTTACCAGTCGATCTACGTTCCAACCCTCATCAATGGTCACAAGCTTTGGGTAGTGACCAATAGAATGAGTTTGTGGACACAAGCTGGAAGCTGGAAAAGAGTTTTCTCTGCTCTGCATCTGGACTCTCCTTTAGCAACAGGGTGAGAAGCTCTGTCATCTGGGAGGGTCTCAGAGTAGATCTGCTCCTACATCGAGGGGAGCCAGTTGAGGTGGCTCGGGCATCTGGATGGAAGGCTTCCTTGACTGTTCCCTGGTAAGGTTTTCTGGGCACGTCCTATCTGAGCGGGAGGAGACCTAAGGGAAGTCCCAGGACACGCTGGAGGGACTATGTGTCTCGGGAAGTCTATGCCTCTCTGCTTACGCTACTGCCCCAGCAATCCGACTCCAGATAAGCGAAAAAAGCATGGATGAGTGGATGAAAAATTACTTACTGTGTCACATGCGTGCAGTGCCAGGAAGAGAGTAAATGCTCCATTAGTTGGTCGGACAATCGCCCAGAATGTCTGATTCAGGTTCTTTGATCTTAGAAACCTGCAGGTTCATTAAAGCAGATTTTCTTTATTCAGTACAGTTAGTCTGTCTGAGCATGTATTAGGGGAAAAAAACGAGACACTGGATTAGGGTCACAACTCACAGCAGCAATTTTCCTTTATAATTTTGTTTGTGACACAAATAATTTCCTATAAAATATTAAATGAGAAACTATTTAATCCAATCATTAAGAACGGGACATTCTCAATGATTGGATGAGGGTTTTCCAGGATTCTACCTTTTAGAGGCAATTAATATTATAATTTTTTTGACAAAATTTTTAATTTGTTGCCATCTGTGAGAGCACTTCAAGCAATATGGCAAAAATGTTTTAGAAAAACATCACACACTCCTAGCCTAGTGAACTAAACCAAATTCTTGCCTTGCAAAGTATATATTCACATATATAGGATGGCTTGCCAGGCTAACACACTCCAACTTTAAGATTAGTTTCACTCTTCCACAAAATCCAAGAAAGGGACTTTCTTTTCAGGGTTGATTGTGTCCTTAATATAATATATGTTCACTTAAACGTTTTAAAGAAAAACACTTAAGAATTAAAACCTGAATTGAGGCCTAAATGTGACTTCTTGAGATCTGCTGAAAAATTCTCACATAAATGAGGACTCAGTTAAAGTGAAACAGACAAATCAACGCGTTCAGACATTTTAAACATCAAATATATGTAAAAAATATAAATTGTATGTTTCTCACATTCTCTACTTACATTGCTTTAGAGGTTTGCTAAAGTAGAGGTATAACTAATTGATTCTTTGTCCCATTTCAACTCAATGTTTGCCACTCTATCTTTGTTCATTGACAGAATGATTAATTGAAACTTATTTTATTAAAAGCCTCTTTTGCCTTACAACGTTTCAGATTAGGTTGATAGTTAAACATTACACACCAGGCAGTATTGGCTGTGTTCACTGTGCTGTGGTGGGAACTGGAGGAATCCTCAATGACTCAAAAATGGGAGCAGAGATATATGCCCATTATTTTCTTTTCCAGTAAAAACCAAGAAGTGAGCAAACTGGTTGGTTGGGTTGCATTTGGAATTTAAATGCGTAACTGAAAGCATCAGGTATTCCAGTCTGACATGTTATTGTGACACAGCTGTAAATGGACAGTTTGTTTGCTTAAACTGGGATTAAATTTAACAAAGGTGCAGGGGATTATTGTGGACTCAGATTAAACAAAAATACATGAATGCAGTTGTACATCTTTCAAAGACTCATCTTTTCAGTAACTTACATCTCTGTGATCTTTGTCACAGAGATGTTTTGACAAGTATGTCAGTGATTGAGAACACCTCCATGTGAATGAATGGGACATTTTCCCTGTGTGCATGCGTGTGTGTGTGTGTATCTGTGCTGTCTTCTCAAAGTGAGTCATGGTGGATGGCTGCTCATACTGATCCAGGTTCTGTTGGAGGTTTCTTCCTGTTAAAAGGGAGTTTTCCTCTCCACTGTCACTACATGCTTGTTTAGTATTAGGGTTGTTGTAAAGACACAGACACAAGTCAGTGACTTGGTGCAATCTGCTGGGTTTCCTTAGATAGGAAACTTTTAACTAATTGGCATAATGAGCTGAACTCAATTGGAATGTTTACTTTGTGAAGTGCCTTGAGACGACTCTTGTTGTGATTTGGTGCTATATAAATAAACTGAATTGAATTAAATTCCCTGATTTAAAAAAATACACCAGATCATTTTTTTGGGTGTAAACTTTTATTGAATCAAGTAATTCTGATGTTGATGCTGTTTGTTCTAAAAAACATTTTTCGGATACACGTAGCTGTAATTAGTTTTTTGAATCTGTGCAGGTGAGTAGGCTGAACTTTCAGACCAAAATGCACATCTGCTGAGGCTCTGGATCTAAAAGAGCAGCTCCTGTACACGCAGAGCTCTAGTTTTACTTCTAAACAAGGGAAATAGATAGTTATTTATTGTGTTAGTGGTTAGGGCGAGGCTATGGAATGATGTTTAAAAACCTTGTGAGTATTTTCATGTATTGAGGTTTTAAAACTCACAAACCAACCAATTCTGTTCATGAAGCTCTAAGTCAACCTCATGTTTCAGCTTTTATTATGTGGTAAGAGGAGCTTATCTGTTATTCACTGCCTTGACTTTTACTTTTGTGTTTTAATATAGTTTATAAAATGATTTCTGGGGGAACTCTGGGGTGTATTTAAACATGTGTGGCAATAAAAGTTACTTTAGTTTCTTGAAGATCTTTATTTTAAAGTCAATATTTGGTAGTGTTTTTTTACTTTTGTTGACACGCTCTTCAAGTGCAATGTTTGGTGTGTTCTGAGTTCCTCCCATGACAAATATGCTTGTTAGGTTAATTGCTGTGTTGAGTTATTGGGAATGACAACCTGTCCAGAGCTAACCTCGCCTCTTGCAGCTCATCTACGGGGTGGGGGGCGGGCTTAAGCCCGTTTTAATTAATGAATTTATTTATTTTTTCCAAAAGCCCTGGGTTTTTTGTTGGATCTTTTTTAAATACTTAGATGTGTGACTGACAACTGTATAAAACAAAACTTACAAATGCTCTCACCTGATGCTGACTAATTTGCTCATTCCTCATGTTGTTGCTAGCTCTGCCAAGGTTAATCAAGCAATAGTCAAATGAAAGGCAAATACCTGCCATGGCTAAATTTAGGTAATTTCTAAATCATTTTTTAGTTCTGTACTGATGTATAAAACAACAATGGACATAAGGGGTTCTTGCAAAGAAAAATACTCAGGTAAATGTCATTATAGTTATATGTGAAACAAGTGGAATTGCATTACAGCAATATATTCATGTTTAGTGTTCTTGATGTTTGGCTTGATTGCTAGAAAGAGAGAGAGAATCAGAGCAAAGACGGCAATACTCATTGATACTATCAATAGAAGCGGCACTTTGGAGCCTCTTTGTACATCAATCAACTCGGAGTGGCTGAACAGGAAGAGAAGCCAGACCCAGGCTGTGTAGGGTCATGGACAGAATGTTCTGTATGGTTTGTGGTTTGCAAAATTCATTTAAATAGTTGCTTTAAGTGTTCTGTTTGGAGTCTGGTTCTGTTCTGGTTGGGAAATATATTGATGATGGAACTATTGTCTGTGAACACACCCTGTACTTTGTTGATTGCTGGTGACGCTGAGCGGCTGTGGTTTTTTTTAAATTAAAGAGCACGTCACCCCAAATCATTTTTTGCTGATAAACTGTATACATTTATGCTTAATAGTGCTGTAGACATGTGTAGTGATTATTTTGGCACTTTAGTGCATCTTTTTAAAATTATAAATGTTTTGCCTCAAACTGCCAGTGTAGCGCCCTCTTCAGGTTAAATGTCTGCTAACAATCAATATTGGCTAAACAGTGATATGTGATGTTAGGCGTTACGTGTGATGTGGCTGCACTGCACCCAAGTCTTGGCTACGCCTCCAGCTGGCTAGACCCTGCTGCCTCGCGCAATTAACGAGCCGATATGAAACGGTTGACAGTTGCTTTATGTGTTATACCATTTTCTGCAACCATCAGATTCTGTGACTCTAGGGGGCGGCCTGAAGAAAGGATGTTGGACCTTAAAGTTTTTTTTAGCTTGCTTGAATTGCCTTTTCTGAAACCGTGTACTATACCTTTAGTAAACAATTTAATTGAATGTGCTTGTGATAGAATTTCTACTTTATTGTATGTAATTTAAAATTTTCAGTCATTTCACACCAACCCGTCCAAGTGGATTTGATCTTCTGAATTAACTGTGCAAGATGAAGAACGCACAAGTGGCTAAAAACTTCAGTAACACTATCCCAGCCCATTGGAATCTTCAAATAGTTTTCCATTGGGGAATATAATGTTTAAAAGGTTTACATACTGACCTGTTCCGTACATATCTCATGAAGTCCTGGTGCAGAACATAGAAGCGGGTCTCATTATACTGTCCTGAGTAGTAAGTTCTGGCACTGGAGGGTGGAAACACAGTAACCATCACAGTCAGAAGTTTTTTAAAGATTTATTTTACTTCAGTGCCTATGCTACTCCTTCTCCTGCCATTATCCATGATGTGACAGGGTGAGCATCCTGTCACTGTATCCCGATTGATCATGTGCCCTGGCTGCTCGGCCACAGGGATATCCCTTTGGCTGACTGGTTAACGTGCATGACTCTCACCCGGGGGTCTGAGGTTTGAATCTGCCCGGGCCCTCGGTTTGTCCACCTTGCCACAATAACATATGTTCACGTCAAAGCAGAAACTTCATTACGTGCAAGGTTAAAAAGCACTTTGATGTTGCCTTATCTGATTTTGTTCATCAGTATTTTTCTGCTAAAACTTCTTTAAAAAGAAATGCCTGGGGGAAGGGTGTGTGAACAGGTTGCACGTCCTAAATAATACATTTTTTCAACCAGCTATTTTCACATTACCTCTGCCTAGTTAGCACAAGGCAGCTAACACTATAGTTTCTTGTTGTTTTCTCATAGTAAAGGAGATATACAGTATTATGATGTTTTCTAAGTCATAATAATTCTATGGTTTATAAACAAAATGCTTAAGAATTTCTTTGCATAAAATCTCTCCCAACAGTTCTATTTTTGACAGTTTCAGTACCTTCCAGAATGAGCCGTTTCAGGGTTCTGTCACTTTAAATAAACAAGCTATTGCTGGCCACGCCACCTACAACACTGTCTTAAGCCTGGGACACACAGGAGACAGACGCGCCGCGCCGCATCACGCCCGTGCCGGCATTTTAAATAGAAGCCATTAGAAGCCATGAGAGTGGCTACACGGGGAGCGCAGCGTCGCGTCCCAGAAGCGCCGGTCCGCGCAGAGGCGCTGAAGATAGGCGCCAATTCTATTTCAAGCACCGCGGCGCGCCGTGGAGCGGCTGTTCCTGTTCTCAAGATGTGACTATCACGTGACTTTCCAAGAAGCGTTCAGCGCTACAGTCTTTGGTTCAGCGGCGCGGTGCTTCCTGTGTGACCATTTAACTGCGGCGCTTCCGTGGCGCAGCGCGTCTGTCTCCTGTGTGTCCCAGGCTTTAGGCAAGTCAACTGTTGTATTGGGATTGGTGGTCCACTGGATAAAGCATCTGTCTTTCATCTTGTTTTGCCATGTCCTGATGCCGGTTCGACTCCCGGCAGTCATTTATTTAGCTAGCTGAAGCAGATTTCCCTTTTTAATATATTTTAGTTTTATTCGTTATTTTCTGCAAATATTTTGTGTCTCTAAAGATCTTTGAATTTGGTCGTTTCCAAGCAGCTTTTTAGTTGATTTACTCTGCTCACCTCACATGGACTCACACTGGCTAAATAAAGTTAAAAAAAAGACTAGTCCTTATATGTTAAACAGTTTACCAAGAAAGGGTTGAAAACATAATACTGGCAAGTGTAGCTAAAAAAAAAAGAAAATAAATTACTGCTGAGACCAGGATTCAATCCAGCGTAAGGCCATTACAAAACAGCATGCAAGGCAGGTGTTCTAACTACCAAGCCTGTTAAAAAAATGTTAGTCGCCTAAGACACATGTTCATGTTCTGGCCATTACGTGGACAAGACGCATGTTTTTACGGCGGTGTTTTGTCCCCAATGCAGGAGGTTTAGAGCAGTCATCAGTGACATGAAGGTCACATTCTCAACTACAGCATGAGATCAACCGCTCTACGCCCACAACTTGGAGAAAGTGGGCGTTAGTGGCCTACGTCCAGGGGAGGTGGGTTTCAGATCCAAGACTAGTTTCAACAGGAGGAGATAGGCCTGATGATGCATTGAGGCTTTTGCAGGCCTTTCCAAAAAATCTGAAAACTTGCAACTGAGACAGAAAAATGCATGAATGCAGCCAAAACGGGTTTGGGGGTATTTTTCATGAGGAAATAACAATACAAGCTCCAAAAAGTGGATTTTCCATGATATAGCTCCTTTAGAAACACAAATGGCATTTGAGACATTATGAATGAGTTTATATTCACTTTCTATTCTTGTATTCGCCTTTAGCGACCCGTTCACCCTTGATAACAGCCTGGAGCCACTCGAAGTCCCTCGTCCCCTCAGGAATCAGAACATATTTTATTCCCTGTGAGGAGGAAAAAGGACAAATTTGTTTTTAATTGTATGTGAGAAATATAAAGAATATTCTGCTGTTATTCTAGCCATAATACCTCATCATGCGGGGCAACTTTATATCCGTACTTCCAGTAGAAAGCTAGTGATGCAGTGATTGAGTGGGCTGTGTGGACATACACTGATGTCCTGTTCCCTACATCTTCCTCAAAACCTTTGATCGCTGCTGCATTCATCCTATCATACAAATCAGAGACATGTTTTAAAACAGTTCTTTAATTAGTTTTTGCTGAGTTTAAGATGAAAATACCCCTTATATGTTCTACTTAAAAAAATGAATGTAGCCTTTTCTATTATTTTTCATGACACAAGATATCAGTGCAGCAAAATGTATCACAATGCTACTATTTTAAACTTTTGAGTTCAAAACTTATTAAAAAACTTCACAGAAAACAATAGTATCATTGAACCCTTATAGAATACAACTGGCTGGATCGCAACCATGTTGAAACCAGTGTTTCATCAGTCATACTGTTTATAAAGCTTTTTATAACAAGATATGAAAATAAATAAATAATATGCATCAAAGTAAGAACTACACGAATTGACAAAAATTAACTCCTGAAAGAATAATCTTAAAATAGAATAGACTAGAATAGAATAGATTAGAATAAATCTCACCTAGATGACCTGGTCCGTAACACTAGAATAGAATTGAATAGAAAATCCCTTTATTGTCCCTCAGTGGGGAAATTCACAACAAAAAGGGGTAAAAGAAGAATAAAAATAAAGAAGCATAAATGGTTGTACTTTTACAAAAAACATGCAAGAAATACTTAAAAGATTCAACTGAATTTATCACATTTTCAAAAATGAAAAATAAACTTAAAAGACTAGCAGAATATTATAGCAAGTGAGAACATGAATGCAGATGATTGAGGTTTGGCAGTTCCATCCCAGTCTAGTTTCCTTACGTCATTGACGCAAAAATGTTGGAACTCTGGTTTGGGTTACAGTCAACAAAGTTCATACTCATTAAAGATGTGGTTCACTAATCAATGTCTAGTAGGAATGAATGCCTTGTAGTAAATGAAAGTAAACACGGGCATAAGTTTCGCTTTTGTAAACAGAATAAGCTGAGATGATAAACTGTAGCGCGCCGGGAGCTTCTCTCCATTAGAGCTGCAGCTCAGATCATCTGACAATTCACAGGGACGATGGAGGACAGACACCTGTAGGAGCTGCTTGTGAAAAAAACCTTAACGAGCACGGCTTTGATCGCAATAAAAAGCGAGTTATGTCCAAGATACACGGAAGTCCGTGACAGCGCAGAGACCGCCCCCATACCTCCTTAATGCCGCCATCGCGTAATCTTTTATAACAAGGACACGATTGTACCACATTACCGCCACGGTCTGAGCTCTTATAAATGACCTTATGCTCCCAGATGCCGCCTTGGCGTTGCGGCAAATTGGCGCTATTGTTTTATAAAAAGGGCTTACCACTGGCTCTGTTTGCTCTGCAACGTTGATGTTTTATCTCCACAAATAACACAAGCCTGAAGGAGTTCTGCTGTGTGGTGGAGTTGCTAATGCTAATGGCTAGCTTCTACTAGCCAAGACGTTCTCTGCTGTTTCCTGGACGCTAAACCAACAACAGCCTTCCCCGTTGTGAGTCAAGATGGGTGAGTCCATGAATGTTAGGTGACAGTGACTACGTTTACATGCAGCCAGTATTCGGGTTAAGAACGGGTTAAGGTCAGTATTTGGGTTTCTGAAAAATTCAGAATAACCTGTTTACAAGCACAAATAGAGAGAGTTACCTCTGTATACATGGAATTTTTAATATCCCGATTACATAGCGTCAGGACCAGGAAGTACGGGCTACGTTAAGACGCAATATGCGTCATTTCCTGTTTTCTTCCTGTATCCAAAGACGACAACAACAGCAGCAGCACGCAGCTAATTGATCGTTCGGAGCTAATAGTGATCACCTGACCTGGTTTCTTCATCGTTCCAAAAATGTGGTGTGCTGCGTCTCGCCATGTTGAACTCAGGTTGAACTCTACATGTTCACTTCCGGGTTACTGGCGCATACAAGACGTTCATCTATTCAAAAGACCTAGATTCCTTGCGAATAGAACATGCACAGAGCGCACCTTTTGAAAGGGTTATCTCGATACGCGTTTACATGACCTGATATTCTGGTTAGAAAAGGGTTACCCCAGGGGTAATAACCCGGTTTTATGCTCATAACTGGGTTTTTGCCAGTGTTTACATGGCCTTGCAGAACCGGGTTATTGTAAATAACCGGGTTTTGAACAGGTTATTGGCTGCATGTAAACGCAGTCACTGTGACGTAGCTCTGTCAGGATTTTCAAATCCTAGAGTTTGACCATCTATTTTCTATCAGAAGCTAATGCAGGAGATAGGTGTAGGAGACTATTTTCATGTTCAGCCTGCATGAAAAACTCAGAGTGACTGATTATAATCAGAAATAATCATTTAAAAATGGTTTTTCCGTGAACCAAGCCTTTAATCTTTTTTTGTCTGTGGTTTGATGAGTCAGCCTCTGCATTGCTTCATATGATTCAGACGTTCTCAGTCAGTGACACAAGGAAACGTAGAGCTGCCACCCACGCACAACAATTTGAGCAATATCACGTTATAAGGTCATCATTTTATTGTTCTAATACACTTTTCACATTCGTACAATATATTATGTTCTTACAATGTCATTTTCATATTTGAACAATATATCTCGTTCTAACAATAAACATTTATAATCACATGTTTACAATATTATTATTTTACATGGTAAATGGCCTGTATTTGATATAATGCCTTCTAGGCTTCTACAACCCCCCCCCAAGACACTTTACAACACAGTCATTCCCCCATCCACACTCACATTCACACGCTGGGGGTGATAAACTACAATGTAGCCACAGCTGCCCGGGGGCACATTGACAGAGCGGCTGAATGCTCTACTCCCCATGGTGACGAGGCGAGCGGGGGGAATACATGCGTCATTTCCCCAAACAAAGCTAGTAAGTGATAGAATTCCTCTCACTGATCGGACTTATGTTAAGCACAATTCTGCGCACACGAAGACGCATAAGAGACCTGGATGATGAAGCTCAATGGTTAATAAAGGAATCACGGAAGCGGTGTGATGCGCTTCATCACGCATCCAGGAGACAGTACCGTAGGAGGCGTATATGGAAACATTCACAACTAAGTGGCGAAGTTTTCTGGTCAGACGTGTTGAAAAACTTTGCCTTCCCGGTCACGTGATATATACGTAATCTAGCACTTACAGCGTCCCCCGCTCCCCTCCTCCTCCTCCCTGTCTGGAACTCGACCTCACCAGTCTGAAGCAGCCACCCTGTCCGTGACGAGTCTGGTCCTGTTACTAGGGGCTTCGTCCGGTCTAATTCAGGAAAAGGTTAACCGGATGTTTGTATTCAGACACAAAGGTCTTATGGACAGAGTCCCGAACATTTCCGTTTTTCACGGCCTGTCTGAAGGGGGCTTAACTAATGTGATATTGTTGTTTGTACTAATATATAATAATGTTTTACAAATGTGATATATATTGGAATAATTTGAAAATGATATTGTTAGAACAACTAATTTATCACATTGCTGTAATTTAAATTTGGATGGGTGGCAGCACTACGTTACTACTGACACACATCATAAAAATGTCTTAGGAAGAAGATCGCAAAGAAAGAATTCATGATGTAATGCATGTGCCCCCCCCCCCTTTTTTTTTTGTGGAATATAATTAAAACCCATCCAACCAGTTTGCCCACTTTGTTCTTACCGGAAAACATAATCATGAGCATCGATCTCTGCTCCCATTCTTGAGCCATTGAGGATTCCTCCAGTTCCCACCACAGCACAGCGCACACATCCATCACCGCCCGGTTTAGGAAGGAGAAGTGGTTCTGTTGGCTTTGGAATCAGCTTCACTGCTGCTAAAACATCTGCAGACCAAAATAAAGATGAGTGTGTTTATTTTGTGGTTGATGAGTAAGTAAACTATATTAAAATGATGACTACAATGAGATCTATTCATTTGTATTTAACTGTAAACTTTATCTGAAGCTTTTAAAGTTTGTTAAGAAAAATAATTTACTAATTGACATTTCACCGAGCCCCGCCCCCCTTAGTTACTGTTGGTAAGTGGGTCAAACACTGACCAGCTCAGCAGATTGCCTCGATGGAAAGAAGTAGACAGATGCGTGTCAGCGATATTTTTTGGAGCAATTCCTCCGCAATATCATCCAGATCGAGGCAAAAAGGGTTATAGTATGCGTAGCGGGGAACAAGGAGTTGGGAGTTCGGAAGAAGGCGGCATCTGGGGACGCGTGGATCCGAGGAGCGGTGGCGGGGATGCGGTGTGACCAAGAGGAGTCAAGTGGCGTGGCTGTGGAGTTAGGCTGGTTGGTTCGTGAGTAAGGTTTACGCGGGGAGTGGTAGGACGAAACATGGACCAGGAGGAGCTCATGCATGAAGAACACACAATGACTGAGTGAGTGAGAGGTGAGTGAGCCTTTTGGATAGTCTGGGAGGCGGACCTCCGCCCCGCCGTGGGCGGGGAGCACTCATGCTTGGCTGTTGCTGGTTGAGCTTGACGAGGATGTTCTGACAATACGCAACGAAGGAGACGTGACTACTATCGAGGCTAATGCTTAGCTTCACCATCTTGTTTGAAGTTGTCGAACAGTAACAGTCGCTATGATGTGTGATTGGACAATAGCCATTTTGGGGGCGGGGCCGGCGAAAGGTCAATTAAAAAACAATAGAAGCATTGATTTACTATTTTGTTTGAGAGAATATCTGAAAAACAAATACTGGACATGAAAAACAAGACATGACGTTCAAAAACTCATAAAAATACAAGTTTCTTTTACACCAAATTAAAATTTTGAAATGTGTGAATTAGTACATTTGAAACTGACTTCACCAGGTTCCTTTAATAAATCATTCTTATTTTCTTGGGACAAGATTTTCTTGAGCAATTATTAATAAAGTATCATAGATACTTTCATACTTTCATATATATATATATATATATATATATATATATATATATATATATATATATATATATATATATACAGTATATATATATATATATATATATATATATATACAGTATATATACAGTATATATATATAGGTTCATATATGAACTAAACTATAGTTTTAGTGAAGACGTAATATTAGGAAAAACTGATCATTACACTAAAGGTAATTTGTTTCTTTCATTGTTACACTACCTTTTTATTTTCAAAGAAAGTTGTTTAGGTGACTTTTAAGTTTAAAAAAATGGGCAAAAAAGCAACAAGGGGGATTATTTAAAAGTTTTTTTTTCCAAATAGCAGCAGGTTTTGAAATATCTGTTTTACAGAATGAAAACGAGAAATTGTGATGAGTTCATTTGAAGGTTTAAAATAGTGTTAAAGCAAGTACCTACCATCATATTTCATTTCCATGAAACCAAATGGATTGTTAAAATGTGAAAGCCGATTCCAGTCTTTAATGTTGAAGTTGTCTTTGTGCATAAACAAACGGATGTTTGGAAGAAACGTCTTTTGGAAGTCCTCATCCTTGGAGTTGTGCAGAGACTGGGGACATGTCTGAGTGAAGAAATAATTAAAAATAGTTAAACATTATAGTTAAATTGAGACAGACCTAACGGGGCCAGATCATGGAAAATCCACTTTTTGGAGCTTTTTATCATGTGATATTATTATTTCCTCATGAAAAATACTTCCAACCCCATTTTGGGCAGCATTCATGCAAGGACACTTTCTTCTCATTCGTTGCTTCATCATCGTGGCCTATGATGCTTTGTGGGTTACAAAATAAATGGGTGGAGCTCAGGCCGCTGGAGGTGGGGTTGACTAAAACAGACTGTTTCATGTCTTTGGCCCAATCCCAATACTCACACTGCGCCCTACGCCCTTCTGTGATGTGCACTTAGAGGAGGAGGTGCACAGTAAGGCTTCGAGTACACAAGTGTGCCGATTGGGACAGGGAGCATTGCATCATCGACCGTGACGCATGCTGGGATGCTGGTCGCTGTTTGTGCTTTTAAAAAAATCTTTATTAACAACTTTTAAACAAACAATTGTTTGACTAAATTTACATTCATTGTTGTCCACATTAAATCTTAGTCTAAAACATACAGAGCATGAATAAATATCATTAATCATCTTAAAATTAACTTCTTTCATTTGAAAATACATGTTTTCAGAAAAGGCACTTGAGCCATTGCTCAGCCTTCTTCTCAAAATTCCCACGCAGCAATAAATTGTGGGTAATACCAAATTGCAGATTCAGGGTGCAAAGGGTCACCTTCCGCACTTGAGAATCAGAACACCCTACGCACTCGCACCCCTGGCCGGGAACGCGCAATTGAAGGGCGCAAGTGCGAGTATTGGGATTGGGCGTGTGTACAAAGACAGGCTGACAAAAATAACTCATATTTAAGATAAAATGACATCTCAATAGCGATAACGATAAGATTTTATCATATGCTGTGCCTACCATTGCTCTCAAAGGTTTAAAATAGCATGATCTGGCTCATTTAAAGTTATGCAGCTTAATCAGATAACAGCAGAGGTAAACAGAGTAAAAATAACACGCGTCTGATCAGAAATGCTAACAATCGCTCACTCGCTCTTATCTTGAAATACTCACTGTCAGGCTTGGTGGAGCATCCTGGTGATAAACATCTTCAAAATCCCACTGAGGAATCTTGCTGAAGTTCTTCTTGAATAGGAGGGCAATAGGATTCTCAGCTGGAGTGGTTTGAGGCCTCATCACTGAGTTTCCTTCTGTCTTGTTGGATGGAGTCAACTCTTTCTTTTTCCAAAATGCATAAATATTAAAGAAGCTGCCATCTTTAGCTCTATTACTTCCTGAGGAGGATGCCCAGCTGTTTCTTAAATTTAATTTAAAAAGCAACAGTTAAATAATTATAGAAAAAAACATGTCTAAAACTCTCAGCTACCTACACAGAAAATGCTACAATCTTACCTGATATTTTCTGGTAAACTTTCCTCTGACATAATTAAAAGTATGATACTTAATAAAATCACCAGCAGCAACAACAGAAGTCTGATTTTCTGGTTTGCCATGTCTGAGAAGTCCTTTCAGGTCACGCAAAGCAACAAATATGTAGACCTGTACAGAGACAGTAATGTCATATGAAGCAATCTTGGACTGGAACAAGTCATGAACCACACCTTTAAGATAAGGTGAACAGGTGGCAGATGAGCTAGAGCGGTGTTTTTTAATGAAACTAGAACGCACACGGATGGGACTGGGCAGGGCTTCAGTATATTTGCCAAAGTCCTTTGTTCCTTCTTGGGCTGGAATAAACAGTTACTTGTAGGAGGTGAGAATGGCAATCAGACATAAAGGAGGCAATTAAATTTAGAACACTTAAAGTTTTTTCTTTTATGAAACTAGATGTTTTTATTACTATAAACACATTTTCCGAGTAGTTTGGGCACTAGATAAACCAAGCAGTTTGTGGTGGAGAGGTGGATAACTTTCTGTAGAAGTTTCTGTCTGAGGTCCCATGTTGTATCCTCTCAAATGCATTTTTTCCTATAATTTTACTGTGACTTACCACGAATACCAGTAAAGTGCTGCTGATACTTAAATGTGTGTTACTTACTGTACTCAGATGTTCTATATGATTTTGCAACATAGTCAGGTTACAGGGTGAGCAGGTAGGACACAACAGTGTTTTGTCATGTCAGCTCCACCATCGTCCATGAAAATGTGTGCGTTACTATAATTCAGCAGCAAGGTGTGTTGAAGTTGCCATCAGCTGATTGGGAGCTAAAGGGGCGGATGTTTGCATCCAAGCACATCACAGACAGTGAGCTACGAGGAAGACGTGATCAGGCTGCAGACCCAAAGACCTTGCTGCAGGCTGCAGGACTTCCCATGTAAGGAAGATCTGCTCGCATGTTCACCGCTGAGACATCTAATCATTAGTTCCTCTTCTCGATCTTCTATATTCTTAAATCATCCTCCAGTCATCCAACTGGAACCAGCCTTTCCCTGTGGTCACATGATTCCTCCTCTCAGGATCTTTGTCTGATTATTTACCAGGAGCTAGGGCTGGGCAATAAATCAAAAATTTATTGTTATCAAAATTTCTGACTCTAACCAATATAATTTTTCCAATGTCATTAAATTCGATAATAAAAAAAATTTAAAGATGTGTGTAGGTTGGCGATGTTCATGTCCCTTTAAGAAGCTGTACCACCTCGAATCATGTAACAACGTGACTCAAGTAATACATGTGACAGCCCCATCTAGTGGGCAAATTTAGTTTTTGCGCATACATGTAGTTATCGTGTATTTATCGTTATCGAGGTGAAATCCTCAATATACCGTGATATTGATTTTAGGCCATATCGCCCAGTCCTCCCAGGAACTCTGTAAGTCATTAGTAAAGTGGCTAGCCGACATACCTAGCGCTGGAGTCTGCTTCCAGCACGTTTCCTGAATGTTTTAGATCATGAACACAGCTGATTTGTTTGATTTAGTGATGAATAGCTCCTGTAGACACTAATGAAGGCTGAGGAGACATTTACATTAAGGTGTTAAAAAACGCAAACGCACAAGAGGAGAGTTTCGGTTTTATGACAGTGAATTAAAACGGACTCTAGGAGGTGCTAAAAACAAGCCAAAACTGCAGAGTGTTATGAGTGATTAATTAAAGTAAAACAAAAAAGTTTAATTGAAATGTATGTTTACACATTTTAACTAAAATTAATGTAAAAAATATGTTTCTCACATTTCTACTTATATTGCCTTAAAATTTTTCAAAAGAGGAAGTACCGTTGTGGCCTTTGCGTTGCTTCTTTTAAGGAATCCTCAACCATTTTGTGTCAAGAACCGAGAACTGGTTAGTTGGGTTGCATTTGGATTTCAAACATATAACTCAAGGTATTTGAAAAGATTGGATATTCCATGTTTGACATGCACACGTGACGTGACTCAGCTGTAAATGAACAGTTTGCTCTCTTTCAAAGTTCAACCATTCAAAATACCATAACAAAAAAACAAACACTCAAACAGTCCAAGTTTGTTTCATTCTGATTAGACTTAGCCCCCCACCACAACCCCCTTACAGGTTTTAAACTGTAGCTGTCTATTTTTTCTGAACAAGCTGAAACTACTTATGAATACCCCTCCTCCCTACCCCCTGAGGAGTTGTTAGGCTCTATTTAAACATTTTAGGCTCTAATTAAACATTTTAGGCTGTATTTAATAGGGATGCAACGGTACGCGGTAAAATCCCTGACCGTTCGGTCCTCCCTGCACGGGACAATCTACCCTCGTGTACCGCGGGACTTCGGTTTTGCCATTATTTTCACGCTGGACGTTTTATTTCATGCTTTACACGGCACCAGGGTGCGTTTGTCTGTCCAGGCAGATGAATTTCATTCCGTGTGCCTGCGCACTAGTCTTGTCTGAAGCTGCTCACAGCAGACCCCCTCCCTACCCACGAGTAAATATCCAGTCACAGGTTTGACCTGCCCCACTGAGCTGAAAGTTTGAGCAAAACAAGCGCTACAGAGAGAAACTTAGCCACGGCGACATGCGACGCGCCATCTTCAAACAAACTTTCGTGTGGGAACATTTCTGGTTTGCAGTTGAATATAAAGACGAGGAGAGAAAACGGTGAACTCAGAGGCTCGCTTTATTTGACGCCACAACCACAACCCCTCACACAACACACTCCCGAGTCAGGACCTTCCTTGGACATCCTACAATTCCAAATTACGCGTCCCTCCCGGTCCTGCTTTGGTCGCCCTAGCCTCTCACTGACACCACATTGAAAAGGCATTTTAAAAGTGACATTTCTGTTGGTCTCTGAACATATTATTATACACTGGACTACAAGTAATACATCTGAAAAGTTATAATATTGCGTGAATAAAATAAAGTTTGGAAATTTCAGTTTTTCTTAAGCTTTTCTACAATTCAAAGTGGACCGAAACCGTGACCCAAAAACCGAGGTACGGACCGGACCGTGGGGAAAGTGGACTGTTGCATCCCTAGTATTTAAACATTTTAGGCTCTACAAGCTCTACAACTTATAAAACTGACTCTCCCATTTTCTGGTCTGAACTGACAACGTCTTCAAGAAACCAAAGAAGTCCAGTTGCCTTCATTCGAACCCCTTTGGATTTCAGTTTCAAACTTTTTCAATTATGTAAACATTCTGGTCCTGCGAGGCTCCATACATGTGGGTTAAAAGATTTCCATGCTATTTGAAAGTGATACCTTTTTATCAGAACTTTCTCTAACATACTGAATATAACACATATGACAATCATTTCCATTTAATTTTCCTGGAATGTTTCTACTTATCACTGCCATTTATTTGATACAAACATTGCTGTAGAAAAACCAAATATGGTCTACAGCTCCTGGTTTAAGATGTTTTATCCAATCTTGAATCAAGAATCCAGTCGTAGAAAGTCTCTGTCACTGGCTGTGCTCTATTTCGTAAGGTTTGGAAATATCCCAGTTTGTTTTTATAAAAAATACATGACAATAAAAGTATTTTTGTTGAAATTATGATTCCACTTACACCCGTTCTGCAATCAGATAAAAGGGCTCTCTGAACCAATCTCCCAGCTGAACACTGTCCTGAGTAGTAAGCTCAGTAGGCTCTGGAGGCTGATAAACAGTCACCGCTACAGTCAGAATTTGTTTAAATATTTATTTTACTTCAGGGCATCTCCCACATACCAGCTAAGTTAGGTTGTAAATCATGATAAAACACTGTTTGGCATTTTGAGTCGTAGAAATTGTAATTACGGTCACTGAAGATAGCTGAGACAAAATGATTATTTGTTTCTAGAGAGAAATGAAATTAGAGTTCATTTGACCCATTGTAAGTTTACAAATGCTACACATTCCCATTTAAACATCAATAACATATTTGCATGTGAAAGCTGAAACTCCATTACCTTCAGGGTTAGTACACAGAGCAGGGGGTGTGTGAGTGAGCAGGCTGCACCTTGTAATGACTAATAATTACGTTGGTTTAGTCAGATACCTCAATATTATTAGCACCTGTTGACATTAGGGCACAAATGCTATGTCCATAGGTGCTGCATGCCGACAGGCAGGGCAGGCAATTGCTTGGGGCCCCCAGGCGACAAGGGCGCCCCAGAGGGCTGACAAACTTTGAAGTCAGAACCACAACAGTAGTGAAACACTGAAAAACTCATTTGACAGCACTGACAGTCTCATACTCCCTGATGTGGCCCTCTCCCCTAAAGCTGGGCGTACACTCTGCGACTTTTTTACTCGTAGCATTCAGCTCCATCTCAAACTGTATGACTTTCTCGCAGAGCAAATCTCACGAGTCAGTGTCTCACATTATAAGACCCAGTACTCGGATACGACCGCACACTGTATGTCTGGTAGCAACACGTCGGACCTTCAAGTCCGAAAACCCAGAAGACCTGGAGGCTATGGGAGGATCTTCGTTGACATATTTTTTCATTGTTGTGCGCATGCGCGAGTGACTGTGTGGCAACAACATAAACAGTATGGCCTGCTATCAATACGCGACGTACACTTTTACGTGAGTTAACAGGCGAAATCCCCAATTTCTAAACACTAAAACGTCTACAGACAGGAGGAGGGTTAGAGAGAAGCTCAAAATCTGTAATGAAGACAAAAATAAAGTTATTTAAAGGGACAATGTGGAAGTTTAACAGCCAATACAAGTATAGAAATTTAAATTCCTCATACATTATCCTGCAATGCCCTGGTCCTGTAGAATGAGCCCTGGCATTTTCACTGGCTTCATCGGGCTTGCACGCAGGGGTTTATAAGGGTTGGAGGAGAAAGACGAAAGAAAGAAAGTAAAACAATGTTTTGGGATCAGTTTAATTTAACATAAACACGGCAAACACACTTTCTTAACAATCCTTGTCATTATGTCTGGAGAAAAGTGTAAAAGTAAAAAGATACGACGTGTGTTGATATGAAAATAGCTGGTGAGCCATGTTGACGCATGCGCTGTGAGTGGTTCTGGTACTTTTTGGGTTGCAGCCGGTCGCAACGCTGCTTCAACAGTGCGATAACCCCACGAGGGACGAGCAAAATATCAAACACGCCTGAAATTCGTGCGACCACACGATTGCTAATCGGGAGCTGGTCGTGAGTTATTAATCGCCTCTTGTTACCCCCTGTATACTACACGACGCACAACGTAAAACTCGCCCTGAGCTCAAAGATTCTCACACGAGGGGAAAATGGGTTCAAAAAAGTGAAAAAGTCACACAGTGTATGCCCAGCTTTAGCCAGAGACCATACAACCAACCCCACACCCACCCATCCTTGTCAGATGGTGATTCTCCATTGGAGGATATTGTTCGCTCCTCAATTACCCCTCTCCCGATGGAGAAATGGCACCATGCTTTCAAGTCTCTGTCAACAGCAGATCTTTTTGCCTGGGATCCTGTGGCAATCTTGCAATTCTACTCACTATATATTATGTATATTAAGTAGAAGGCAGAGCTAGGAGTTCGCTCTGTTGCATGTTGGCAGTTAAAACCACAGCTCTGTTCGTCTCAGTTGTAAACAAACATGTCTGGTTTGTGGGAGGAGGCCAGAGCATCTAGAGAAAATTCAGGACTGAATGGGAAAAACATGCAAACTCCATGCAGAAAAGCAGCAGCCAGGTGTGGAGACCAGTAGAAAATTAGGTGCACTGATGTGAAATATAACAGAATTAAGTAGAAATTCATCAAAAATCCCATTTCAATCTGCTAGTAAATGTAGTGGGATTAGTTTGCCTGCCACCAAGTAATTGGGTGACCCATCTCATGGTTGTGGATCCCCACTGGAGAACCTTCTGTTTTGTTTTACCCAACTGTTCTGTTCTGACCCAGTTGTTGGATCCAGTTGTTCAGCTTGCATTACTACTGTGCTGCTTTTATGCTACGATCGGTCTGGAATATCAGACATAGCTACTCTCCCTCGGTCGTCTCCGAGCAACCCAGCCATGTACAAGACCAGCCAGATTTGGAGATGTGTGGGCAGCGATGGATACCGCCAGCAGTTGAACATAGCTGATGGCAACGACATAAGGACTTTGGAGGCTCAGAGAAGAGAAACAAACTGGTTTTGTGTGTGTGTGTGTGTGTGTGTGTGTGTGTGTGTGTGTGTGTGTGTGTGTGTGTGTGTGTGGAGTGAGGTGAACAGCGTATGCTGACCACTTCCTGACAGCTTGGTGTTGGTTAGCTGTTGCATTATTTTTTATTTTTGTTAAAGATATTTGTACCCTCACTCTGTTGTTTCTTTTTCTTTCTTTTACACAGGCTGAGAGCTGATGGAGGAGGTGATTGAGCCCTGGTGATGGTCCCATCCAACAGTGTGTGTGTTTCTGGAGTCCCTTCACCCCCTCAAATGCATGGACGTGTGATTGGGGTGAACTTCTGTTTTGTTTTATTTTCTTTAACAGTGGTCCTGTCTATCCAGGTTTTGCAGCCCCATCGGTAAGCCTCGTTTTAGTGTTTTGTGCATGTTCATTTTAATAGGTTTGGGTTTTATTTATTCATTTAATAAATTCAATAATTGTTGATATCATGTCTCAAGCTCAATCTGTAAAACTGAACTTGTGTGTCCTTAGTCTTATGGTTAAAGAAGGTTCCTGGTGTTACCAGGTGGCGTTGCTGGAAATTGAAATAGAAGGTATTAGTTACAAGAACTCCTTCTCTAAAAGAGTCGATGGATCTCCCTGTAGCCCTCGCCACAAAAACAACAGGAATTGATACAAAATGTCTTACCACAACATCAGACAAATCAAGAGACAGTTCAAAGTGAAATTGCAAGTGTACAATTAGGTTGACCAATTACAAATATTCAGGTTTATTTCTTTAGCAATGACTGACTCCCGCACACTGAAAGGTGGTATATACATACCTTAACATGCATGACTGACAATGAGGTTCCAGAAAAACCGATGTAATCTCTGAGCCAACAAACAAGTTTGCAAATTTGTTTTTTAAACACTTTTTTAATTTTAGTTAAAAATAAAACAACAAACATGATAATACACTGAAGGAAAAAATTCTGTCTGCTTCAGAGGTCTGTTTGACCTCAGCGCAACGTTCTACACAGTAGACCACATCACCTTATTGAACATGCTAAATGTTCTGGCTGACATCTCTGGTCCTGCATTAAACTGGCTCTCCCCTTATCTTTCAAACAGAACTTTCTCTGTAAAGACAGAAACAATTTCCTTAGACACTGCACCACTAAACTTGTGGGGTCCCACAAGGTTCAGTTCTGGGAACTCTTTAATTTCATTCTATATCTTTCCCTTGACTACCTTCTCTGACATCTCACATCACTTCTACGCTGATGACATTCACCTGTACATGTCCTTCAAGCCCCACCAGTTGGATAAGCTGGCGACTCTTGTTCTTGTCCGACACAGATTAGTAACTGTCTGTCCAGCAACTTTCTTGTTCTTAATTCCAACAAATTTTAGACCCTGATCATTGCACCTCCAGAACTTAAGCCTAAAATTGAACAGGTGGTTGCTTCCTTATGCTCATCAGCCAACCCTAGCATATAATTCCAGGAGTTGTCTTTGATTCCGCTTTAAGCTTCGAAACACACATGAAATCCATCTCCCGTTCCTGTTTCTTTCACTTAAGAACAGCTCAAAAATCCATAAAATGGTTTCAACTGCAGGTCTGTAAAAAAAATAATCCATGCCTTTGTCTCATCACTTGGCACTACAGTAACATTCTTTTTACTGGTCTGAACAAATCATCCCTCTCACTCCTTCAAGCCATTCAAAACACAGCAGCCAGACTCTCAACAAAACCCAACAGGCGCACTAACATATCCTTGATTCTACACTCACTACACTCACTACATGTAGAAATTAGAATTTGCTTCAAAATGCTTGTGCTCACCTAAAGAACTCTGAACAGCCAGGCAGCTGACATCACAGCTTTTATCCCTACATACAGCCTCACACAACCTCTGATCCACATCTCAAAACCTGCTAGCTGTTCCACACACTAGACTTAGAACTAAGGAGGACAGGGTCTTTCAGGCTCTGGCCCCCAGACTGTGGAACAGCGTGCCCCTCAAACTCCGTCTATCAGATTCTGCAGAGATTGGCAGCAGTAGCTCAGGAGGTAGAGCGGGTTGTCCAGTAATCGGAAGGTTGCAGGTTCGATCCCGGCGCCAGCCAGAGAATGCTGCTGTGTGTCCTTGGACAAGACACTTAACCCGCCTTGCCTGCTGGTGGTGGTCGGAGGGACTGGTGGCGCCAGTGCTCGGCAGCCTCGCCTCTGTCAGTGCGCCCCAGGGCAGCTGTAACTACATCGTAGCTCATCCCCACCAGCGTGTGAATGTGTGTGTGAATGGGTGGATGACTGATTGTGTTGTGAAGCGCCTTGGGGGGTTGTAGAACCCTAAGAAGGCGCTATACAAATACAGACCATTTACCATTAAAAAAAACATTTGAAAAACTTCCTGTTCAACCTGGCCTTCTTTCTTTAATTGTATGTTTAACTTTCAGTTTGCTTATTCTTTCATCTTCACTACTGTTTTTATTCTGTCACATTTTCCTTGTTCATGATGATTCTGATTTTGATATTATTTTTTGATTTTTTTGTATTATTTCTTTATTCAGATACATTTTCCTTGTGTACAATGTTTTTGGGGACAGAGATCTTACCATGTATTTCATCCAGTTTTTACCCATGTTGTACAATGGTTATCTGCAAAAGGCGCTCTATAAATACATTTTACTTACTTACTTACTTACTTACTTACTTTCTCACAGCACCAAGACAGCCCTTTTAAGAGTTTTAAATGACCTAAGAATAAATTATGATGCACAGAGGCTGACAGTTCTGGTTCTACTGGATTTAAGTGCTGCCTTTGATACAGTGGACCACAACATTCTTTTAACCTGGTAAAAACACATCGGCCTCTCTGTTGCTGTCCATAAATGATTTACTTCTTATCTCACAGACGGAACTTTTATGGTAAGTTTAGATACCTGCTGTTTTAAAGGCTGGTTTATACTCTCTGTGAGCTCCGCAACGGAGAGACGCACACGGAGCGTCGGAAAGATTTTCACATTCGAACTTCTGTTCAGGCAGCGGAGTGCTGCAAAGCAATTCCCCGCCAGGACAACAGAGGGCGTAGCGCTATTCTGTGATATCCTGCCACCATGACACTCATGTATCCGGTTCACAATAGTGTATTTACTCATGTGTTTACATTGTTTTAATGTAATTCAGAGACTTTTTAACATGAACTAATTTGTCCTTCATTCTCCTCCACCTCTTCATCCAGTCGCCACCTCTAAACCCATGCTCCGTATTTTGTACTCCTTCAGTCACGGGTGAATAAACATTCATATTTTCAGACTTTTCCGCGATGCGTTCTTCAATCTATTATGGGTCTTCCACTAAATATTTTTTTACTTTTTAACGGAGCAACGGCGGTGCTGGTGACGAAGTTACAGGAAGCGTCATCCTGACCAATCACAAGCTTGCGGTCTCCGTCACTTTCGACGGATGTTTAAAATTTGGGGCATGTCTCCGTCACCCTCCGCGAGCCAGTCAGAGAGCCCTTGCGCCGATGCAAAATGGCGGTGCGTGCGTCCGTTTCACGCAGACGGACCGAGTATAAACCAGCCTTAAGGCCCGTGAAATTACATGTGGTGTGCCCCAGGGTTCGATTTTAGGCCCAGTGCTTTTTAATCTGTATATGCTCCCACTTGGTGGTGTCATCGGGCGACACAGAGTTACGTTTCACAGTTATGCAGATGATACACAGTTGTACATCTCTGTGTCTCCCGATAATGCACGGCCATTGTATGCCCTTTTTAATTGCATTTCGGACATCAAATCCTGGATGGCAGGAAACTTTCTCCAGCTCAATCGGGACAAAACTGAAGTTTTATGGCGCTTACAAAATAGCATCGAATAGCATAGAATTTCTGGTGCCGAACCGGGCGTGTTTTCAGCCCTCTTCCCAAGATGATCTGCCTCGGGCCGAAACCAGGCCAACACACCCACTGCACTCATGACATAACTAGGTTTTTATTGGTTTTTATCACCTGAAAAACATTGCCAGAGTCCACCCCTTTCTCTCTCGGACCAATACGGAGACGCTGATGCATGCTTTTATCACTAGTAGAATTGATTATTGTAATGCCCTGCTTTCTGGTCTTCCCAAAAAGAGAACCTCAGATTTGCAAATTCTTCAAAATTCAGCAGCACGTGTCCTGACAAAGACCAGGAGGCAGGAGCACATTACACTTGTCTTAAACAAGCTGCATTGGCTCCCCGTACGTTTCAGGATCGATTTTAAGGTTCTTTTAATGGTTTTTAAATGTCTTAGTGGTCTTGGGCCTTCTTATCTCTCAGAACTACTTCTAAAATATGAGCCTTCACAGTCTCTGCACTCCTCTGGCAGCCGTCTCCTTGTCATACCAAAAGTCAGGACACACACTCAAGGCGAGGCGTCCTTCCAGTTTTATGGCCCTCACCTCTGGAATGGTCTGCCAGAGAACCTGAGGGCTGCAGAGAATGTTCATGTTTTTAAGGCCAGGCTCAAGATTCACCTTTTTAGTATAGCTTTTAGCTGAATTTGATCTATTTTAGCCTGTTTAATCATCTTTCATATATTTTATCATTGTTTTATTACTTACTCTGTTACTTAATTACATATATTTTCTTATATATTAATTTTAACTTGTTTTTACATGTATTACTTATTGTATTATATTATTTTTATATATTTAATTGTTTGTTTCTACTTGGTTATCTTCTATGTGTGTTTTACGTCGACTTTTATTTATCTGGTGTTTATGCTTAATTTGATCCTTAACTTGTTATCTTAATCCTTTTAAGGTTTTACCAGTGGTTCCTCTGTGGGGGCCAACTGCCCCGGGAGAGGTGGTTGGCTGTGGCTGCCTGGGAGCTTCTCGTGCCTCCTCTTGGTGGCCATGTGGTGGTGCCCGGGCAGCTGCTGCTGATCCTGCTGCTCCCGGTGCAGTTGACTCCTTTTTTGATGGCGTTTCTGTCTTCTTTGTTGCCTATTTCATCTGTACTCAGCCAGTTGTCCTTTCATTTTAGCTTCTGAGTGTGTGTGTGTGTGTGTGTGTATTTGCATGGGATGGGATTGGAGGTGGGAGGAGGGAGATATAGAAGGGAACTTGGATGTTGATCTGTGGGGGAGGGGTGGGAAATTGACTGTTGTGTGGTTGTTTTTAATCTTGTACGGCGCTTTGAGTTGCACTTGTATGAAAAGCACTTCATAAATAAAGTTTGATTTGATTACTAAGTGCAGCACTTTGTAAATAACATCTAGACAGAACAATTCTACTTCATTCTGCTGAAACTCAAGCATTTGCTATCCAACAATATCTACCTAGGGGGCGGGCATCTAATGTAATTAATTATAATGTAATATTTTTTGCTTGTTTTTAACCTAAATTTTGTTCTGTGAAGCATTTTGGTCAGCCTTCCTGTAAAAATATAGATTTATTTGACCTTGACCTAATGGGATCCACCCGATTGGCCAAATGCGTGAAGTGCTCTATTTGATTGGTCAAAAACTTCATGCTTTTGTTTAAATGACAAAATTCATTAGCTTACAAAGAATTAATGTATAGAACTTAAGCAAAACTTTTATCAGTTTTAGATGCTTTTTTGCTATGTTCCTATTGTGCATGCCGAAGTCGTAATGACAATACATTTTAGAAATATTGTGCAGCCCTGTTGTTTACAAGGTATGAATTCATTAAGATATTTACTTTAGGGGTGTTTTTCCAAAGGGATAAGGTTTAGTTGCATTGTACTTTCACTTGCAAAAAGAATAAACAAAAATAAATCTTTGTGAATAGTTCAAAGTTGCCAAATGCCCCAATCTGTTACAAACACAAATGACATTGTAGATGACACAAATGAGTTTAGATTTACTTTCTGTTCTTGTATTTGCCTTCCATGACCCATTCACCCTTGATAACAGCCTGGAGTCACTCAAAGTACCTCATCGCCTCAGGAATCAGAACAAAAGGAGGAAAAAGTTCAAATGTGTTTTTAATTGTATGTGAGAAATATAAAGAATATTCTGCTGTCATTTTAGCCTTAATACCTCATCAGGTGGGGCAGCTCAACATCCGTACTTCTGGTAAAAATCAAGTGACGTGACTGGGCTGTATGAACATACACACACACACACTGATATCCTGTTCCCTACCATCCATCCATCCATTTTCTCCCGCTTATCCGGAGTCGGGTCGCGGGGGCAGCAGCTTAAGGAGGGAAGCCCAGACCTCCCTCTCCCCAGCCACTTGGGCCAGCTCCTCTGGGGGAATCCCAAGGCGTTCCCAGGCCAGCCGAGAGACATAATCTCTCCAGCGTGTCCTGGGTCTTCCTTTGGGTCTCCTCCCGGTTGGACGTGCCCGGAAAACCTCACCAGGGAGGCGTCCAGGAGGCATCCTAATCAGATGCCCGAGCCACCTCAACTGGCTCCTCTCGATGTGGAGGAGCAGCGGGTCTACTCCGAGCCCCTCCCGGATGACCGAGCTCCTCACCCTATCTCTAAGGGAGAGCCCAGCCACCCTGCGAAGAAAACTCATTTCGGCCGCTTGTATCCGCGATCTCGTTCTTTCGGTCACTACCCAAAGCTCGTGACCATAGGTGAGGGTAGGAACGTAGATCGACCGGTAAATTGAGAGCTTCGCCTTTCGACTCAGCTCTCTCTTCACCACGACAGACCGGTACAACGCCCCCATCACTGCAGATGCAGCACCAATCCGCCTGTCGATCTCACGCTCCACCCTTCCCTCACTCGTGAACAAGACCCCGAGATACTTAACCTCCTCCACTTGGGGCAGGACCTCGTCCCTGACCTGGAGAAGGCATTCTACCCTTTTCCGACTCAAGACCATGGTCTCGGATTTAGAGGAGCTGATTCTCATCCCAGCTGCTTCACACCCGGCTGCGAACTGCTCCAGCGAAAGCCGGAGATCACGTTCTGACGAAGCCAACAGGACCACATCATCTGCAAAAAGCAGAGACCTGATCCTTAGGCCACCAAAACGGATCCCCTCACCACCTTGGCTGCACCTAGAAATTCTGTCAATAAAAGTTATGAACAGAATCGGTGACAAAGGGCAGCCTTGGCGGAGTCCAACTCTCACCGGAAACGAGCCCGACTTACTGCCGGCAATGCGGACCAAGCTCTGACACTGGTCGTACAGGGACCTAACAGCCCGTATCAAGGGGCCTGGTACCCCATACTCCCAGAGTACCCCCCACAGGGCCCCCCGAGGGACGCGGTCGAACGCCTTCTCCAAATCCACAAAACACATGTAGATTGGTTGGGCGAACTCCCACGCACCCTCCAGGACCCCCCCAAGGGTATAGAGCTGGTCCAGTGTTCCACGGCCAGGACGAAAACCACATTGCTCCTCCTGAATCCGAGGTTCGACTATCCGACGGACCCTCCTCTCCAGAACCCCTGAATAGACCTTACCAGGGAGGCTCAGGAGTGTGATCCCCCTGTAGTTGGAACACACCCTGCGGTCCCCCTTTTTAAATAGGGGGACCACCACCCCGGTCTGCCAATCCAGTGGAACTGCCCCCGATGTCCACGCGATATTGCAGAGCCGCGTCAACCAACACAGCCCCACAGCATCCAGAGCCTTAAGGAAATCCGGGCGGATCTCATCCACCCCCGGAGCCTTGCCACCGAGGAGTTTTTTGACCACCTCAGTGACCTCAGCTCCAGAGATTGGAGAGCCCAACCCAAAATCCCCAGACTCTGCTTCCATCCTGGAAGACGTGCCGGTGGGATTGAGGAGGTCTTCGAAGTACTCGGCCCACCGATTCACAACGTCCCGAGTCGAGGTCAGCAGCACACCCTCCCCACTGTAAACAGTGTTGGTAGTGCACTGCTTTCCCCTCCTGAGACGCCGGATGGTGGACCAGAATCTCCTCGAAGCCGTACGGAAGTCTTGTTCCATGGTCTCACCTGTTCCCTACGTCTTCCTCAAAACCTTTGATCACTGCTTCATTCATTCTATCACAAAACAGATAGGCATTGCATTTTAATACTTTTCGCTAGATTATTTTTTTCTTCATTTAAAGATAAAAACTTTCATGTTTTACTTAGCCTGTACATTATTGGTGGATTTTTGTGACATGCGGAAGCAGTGCAGAAAATGGTATTAGTATTTAAATCACAATCCTAAATGATTTGAAATGGCTCAACGCTTTTAAATGTTTGAGTATTAAATATGGAAAACTTAAGGAAATTATTATAGCCTTTGTGAACTGACTGCATACCTGTAACCTTAAGGTTTTATCTTAGTGTTCCTGATAAAAAAGTAAGAGTGAAATTGTATATATACCCTGATCACAGGATGTTTTTCATTGTTGAAAAGTAAATATCCTGTTTACAGGCACAATCATGATGCATTTTTTAAACCAAGACTCTCAACTGAAAGTCCAGCCACTTACATGCATGCAAGCATGCCGTTTTAAAGCTTCAAGTAACAAATTACAAATAAACATTCCAGAAAAATGATTATTAAAGAGGAGCTAGAATGTAAACCAACATGTTCCTTGTTGTTGTTGAATAAAGACAGCTTGGGTGGTCAACAGTAGCATGCCAAAAAGTCAAAGCTGTGTGTGACCTATTTTATATTTAAATTAGAAAGTTGAAAAAGGCGAGAGAAAAACCTCTGTTCTGAGAAAGTCTTCCTTAACACATCATAAGGGGGAGCCACGCCTCCTCAAACCTGCATGTCTCCAGTGTCTGAGGCCTTGTGGGGAAACCAACCAATCAGCAAGCAGCTCATCATCATATTCATGTCCTGGCCGAGTGGGAGGGGTCAACAGCTCTTTTCACAGCAAGGCTGGTTTAGGGGTTTTAGAATGGCCTGTATCAGGGCTCCTGGGACAGATGAAAGCCTAAAGAACATTTCTGATGCTTTTTAGAGGCTCAAAGCTCTGTTTTAGATTGTTGATTACCTGCATTCTAGATCCTCTTTAAGTCTGACGTCAACATTCATTATAAAAGGGCTGCTGTAAATGTCTGTAATTGGGATTTCTCACTGACTGTCCTTGCTGTATACTTTGAATAAAAATCTCCATGAGCTGAGAGGATCTTCGATTCTAGTCTCAATTTATTTATCTTTTACAAAAACATACTGCTTCAAAGAACTACATGAAACTACTAGTGGAAGATTGATCTGACTATTTTTATTTGTTAATCGGAACAATGGATTCGCAGCTTGTGTTGGAACCAGCCACTAGAGGGTGCTTGTTTTGTTTCTGCTTTAACTTCCAAGGTTTATTCCATCGCAGTTCTGTTTCTGTCAATAATACAAATGCAACAGAAAACTTTGTTCCTCTGCAGTTAATGCAATCCATAAAGAACATTTTTTTTGTCTTTTTGTGGTCGAATGAATCAACCACTGGCGTCAGACGTCCTTAGGCACTGACATGCATTGTTAAAAATGTGGAAAATGTCGCACAGAAATTAGCTACTGTTCTGCAATCTTTAGGTGCAACGGCTTTCATGAGTTTTTGTTTGATCTAGTCTACCTTAAATACCCACCCATTATTAAATATAATTACAGTTTAAGCAGTCTATTTACAGCTGTGTCACGTTAACACGTCAAACCTGATCTTTTGAAATCCTTTCAGCAATGTGTTTTAAATCTAAATGCAACACAACCAACTGGTTCCCCAACTTATTGGTTTTTACTTGAAAACAAAGTCGTGCATCGATCTCTGCTCCCATTTTGAGCCTCAGAGGATTTGTCTAGTTCCCACCACATCACAGTGCACACAGACGATGGTTTAGGAAGAAGGGATATTCTGTTGGCTTTGGAATCAGCTTCACTGCAGCCAAAAAACATCTGTAGAAATAAAGATGATTGTGTGTTTATTTTGCGGTTGCTGTGTACTTATGATGGCAATATGGACGTACAATAGCTTGTGTTAAACTGTAAATGTTATCTAAAGCAGTGGTTCCCGACCTTTTTTCACGAGGACCCCGTTTCCTGTGTTCAAGACAAACGGGGCCCCCCAAGCCCAACTCCTACCTGCATGCACACAATTAAAAGTGATTAATAACAAACTTCATAAAGACATACAGAGTTAGAACTCTTATACAGAGTTTGATTTTACCATTGGGTGTGTTATTGGGATTTTATAAATGTAATTTTTACAAATATGAACTTGGTAAGATCACAACCTCAGCACATAAAATTGTGGGGACCCCCTGCAATCTTTTGGGGACCCCTGGTTGGGAACCACTGATCTAAAGCTTGCAAAGTCGAAACAATCAGCTAATATTTATGACAAATTATTAAAAATGTCAAACATTATTAGTTAAACTGAGACTTCAAGTCTGCAGCTTAATCAGAAAACAGCAAAAGTAAAAAGAAAGTAATTAACACTGAAGACACACAAGTGAACACACGTCTGATCTGAACTGCCAACACTTACTCACTCTTATTTTGAAATATTTACTTTCAGGATTGGTGGAACATCCTGGTGATAAATAGCCTCAAAATCCCACTAAGGAATCCTGCTGAAGTTCTTCTTGAATAGGAGATCACTAGGATTCTCAGCTGGAGAGGTCTGAGGCCTCGTTTCCTTCTGTCATGTTGGATGGAGTCAACTCTTTATTTTTCCAAAATTTAGGAAAATTAAAGAAACTGCAATCTCTAGATCTATTATTTCCTAAGAAGGATGTTCAGCTGTATTTTAAATTTTGTTTAAAAATCAACAAATAATTAGAAGTTAACACGTCTAAAATTCCTGTATTTGTGCTTGTGCTATTTCTGTTGCTTTTATATAAACCAAGAAAAAATTGAATCACTGCCTCATCATTTTTATTAAAGTATTGCTGGGTTAAAGTTAGTGAGTTGCCATAGTTCAAATACTTCAAAAGCTCCCGAGCGTCTCTCCCCTGTGAGGAAAGAACCAGGAAGGTTCAGGCTGGACCGTTTCTGACCGAGCTGCAGACAGCTATGGGCGAATCACAGACTAACACCTTAGCTGATATTTACTGGTTAACTTTCCCTGCTTTATTGTATACTTCATTTTAATACAAACCTAGTATGTACAAGGGACGAGATATGATGGAAAATATGATCTGGTGGTGCATTTTCACCACATTTCAAAAACTGAACTAAACTTAAACTGGACATGTCTCTTGATGCTACTGTGTGATCACTGATTGTTTTCTAAAAAGACCAAATAAATACATTTCCACTGTTACATCAACCTGGTTTTACATTTTTGTAGTTCAACTCAAACAAGGCTGTTTTTGGATAATGTTTCTGGTTTGCCTTATTCATTTCCAATATTCTGTCCTCCTGCATAGAGATATATACATTTTTAATCCAATTTAATAACATAATAAATTTGATGCAAAACATCAGACTCATAATTACTTGGTTTCAGGGGTTGTCCATACAAATATGTACTTAGATTTAAGGTTTAGAGGGGGGAAAGAAACCTAGCCAATAATTATTAGTTCTGATTAAACCTGAAACAGGATCAGTTTGTAGTTGTAAAATTTGTGACCAGTCAAGAAATAGTCATCCCTCAGCACTCTGCTGCTGTCAGAAAATGTTCAAAACCAATTACTAATAATTGGTATTTTATTGATCCCCCAGGGGAAATTCTTTCTCTGTGTTTGACCCATCCCTGAGGAGCCGTGGCTGCTGTTTTCACAGCTAACAGGGTTCATTACCTTGCTCTAGGATACTTCCACATGTGGCCTGCTAGGGCCTGGGATAGAACAGCTCCCCTTCCAATAAATGAACAACTGGCTCACCTAGGTGTCTTATAAATGACAGTACCACCAGGATTAACGTTTTAAAACACATTTCATAAGTTTTTTATTTAAATACCTTAATATTCACACTTTTTCACTGTAAGCTTAAAACTCAGCATTTTAACGCACCTTTTCCCCTGTCCCAAGAATACATTTTTAACGAGCATTTTACATAGGTCTTCTGTACATACAAAACTATTGAAAACATTTATTAAATATTTATAAAATGACCCGCATTTCTTAAACACATTTCCTTCACAGAAAATCTTCATAAAACAGTTTTAAGCTACTTTTCCAAACATGAAAATCTAACCAAATAAAGACCTAACCACGTCATTAGTATAAAAACTGGTCTTCTTGTCTCTATGCTTGTCTGTAGTTACACAAGCTAATGTTGCTTCAAATGTCCTAAACGTAGATTTAAAGACAAATGGGAAAGATTTTAAAGAGTCCCTTTGCTAATAAAGAAATCCTGACAGGAAACTTAGCTGATGTTGCAGTGGACGTACATAACAGATCCACCTTTTTTACTGGTTTAATATTTCACCAAATGATGATATACTTGATAAACGGTAAATGTTACTTGTGAAGCGCTTCATTAAGTTCAAGGACTCCAAAGCACGTTACACTACATCCAGTAATTCACCTAATCATACACACGTTCACATACTGATTCACAGCAAAAATATAATAATTTAAATACTGCGTGTCAAAATTGGTTAAAAGGAGAAACTCCTAACAGGCTCATTATGCAGAAGAAAAATCTGGTTTTCAATAAAGAGAAGTAAACATGTTGACTTCTCTCTAGGCTTTAACTGTCCTTCCCCGTCTATCAGTGTTCTGTCTCGGTTCTTTGATACAGCTTCATTATCTTTTTTTCATGGAAACTCTTCCACAAATCCTTCTCCTGCATGAGATCATGGTTGGCGTAGAAAAGGACTTCGCTTTTACTTTGTTTTTCAACATAGTAGTTGGAGTATTGAGCGTAGTTGTCTGTGATGAATCCATATGCACTCACCTGAGAATGATTAAAAAAGTCAAGGATCAGAAAAATTAAAACAAATGAATTGAAAATTAAGTTTAACAAGTTTTCTCCAGATGTTAAGATCAGAATAAATTTATAACAAATTTTCCATCAAATATTGCTAAACAAAGATGCACAGTAAATTTAAAAGTGTTAATTTTGGGGTGTTGGTCTAATTTAACACTAAGAATAGTTAATTTATCACTAAAAAGAGTTATATAGTTGATATGTAACACTAACATGAGAGTTAAAACCGAGTGTTAAAAAGGAATGTTTCCTAATCAACTCTGTAGGAGTCATTTTGGACAAAATAACTCCTGAAAAGCTAACTCTGAACTCCCACAGCAGCTATAACACCTGCAGAGTTAATTCGCAGACTCCAACCCTTTATTCTAAAAGTTGGACTGGTAGGACTGCAGAGAGCTGCAGGAACTGCAGTGGGCAAGGTGCATTGTGGGTAGTCATGTTTTTAGTTAGTTTTTTTCTATTTTGGGGTGTTTATGCATGTTTATTTTGGGGGGTTTGTGTTGTTCTTAGTTATTACTTCGTTCACTGTTGCAAATGTGGTGTTACTTGAGCCCCCTTCAGACAGGCCATGAAAAACGGAAATCTTCTGGACTCTGTCCGTAAGACGTTTGTGTCTGAATACAAATATCCGGTTAACCTTTTCCTGAATTAGACCGGACGAAGCCCCTAGTAACAGGACCGGACTCGTCACGGACAGGGTGGCTGCTTCAGACTGGTGAGGTCGAGTTCCGGACAGGGAGGAGGAGGAGGAGGAGGAGGGGAGCGGGGGACGCTGGTGCGCACCTAGATTACATATATCACGTGACTGGGAAAGCAAAGTTTTTCAACACGTCTGACCAGAAAACTTCGTCGTGAATGTTTCCATATACGACAGGTAGCTCGCTCCTGTAGCATGCGGCGAACCATGGCAGCTCGCCTCCTACGGTACCGTCTCCTGGAAGCGCGACGGAGCGCATCACAGCGCTTCCGTGATTCCTTTATTAACCATTGAGCTTCATCATCCAGGTGACCAGGTCTCTTATGCGTCTTCGTGTGCGCAGAATTGTGCTTAACGTAAATCCGATCAGTGAGAGGAATTCTATCACATACTAGCTTTGTTTGGGGAGATGACGCATGTATGCCCGCTGCATTATGCAATATCTGGGTACAGCCTTCCCACCCCCTCCCCCGCAGACATCTGGAACTTTTCCCTGCTGTGTGAAGGCAGCCGAAAGGACAAGTTCCGGTGCAAACGTGGTGTGTCTGAAAACACAGTTCTGGTTAAAGACCGGACTGAATTGGCCACACATATTCCAGAATGTCAATCTGAAAAGGGCTTTGTTATGTCACGTTGGTATCGTAAGTGAGGAGGTTGGTCAAAGGAATGGGGCTGCTGTGCCGTTCTACTGTGACAATAATAAAGTGGTGCATGGTTCACACTAAGCGCTCAGGACTCTGCTCCTTGTGGTCCTGTCTCACTGGCTGTCCACAGTCATGAGGGGTACAAGGCATGAGTTAGCTGGTGTTTTTCAGTGTGGCTGTTACACAGTAAATACAGCATGCTCAAATCAACACGGTCAGAGTTGATTTCAACACTTTTAAAGTGTCTATATGGGTCACACCAGTAACAGTTAATTTTTTGAGAGTTGGTACTTTAACTCTGATTTAGTGTCAATAAATAGAGTTGACAATTTAACACTAGTGTTAAGAGTTACTATATTAACTCTAACACCTGTGTTAATTTGTCAACTCCAGTGTTAAGAGTTACAGTGGTATTTCTCTGTGGAGGTAGCTTGTTCTCCCAAGATATCTTGTTCTCCTTAAGCATGCATAGCTTTTCTGAGTACTCCAGTTTCCTCAAATGAGGGTTACAACTAATAAATGTGTGACAATTTAGTGTGCAATGGTTAACTGATTTCTATTGATTTATGGACACACAATACTTACTAATTCAGTTTGAGTGCTCAAGTGTCTTAAACAATTTAATTTGACATTTTTACTTATCACAGCATGAAAAGCAAATGGGGTTAGCAGTAAGCTGTGAAAGAGTGTGACTTCCCCTCAGGGGAATGCTGTCTACAAAAATCCACCTTTTCTATGGAAACACCTTTCTCAGAAATAGTTGCTTTTGCTGCATTAGAGGAAAAAGCACTTCAATAAGCAGCACCTATAAGCTGCACATTGTTGATGTATATTTGTTTTATGGACCAATCTATCCAATAATCTTCTTACTATCAATTCAATTCTCACTCATTTCAGGCCTCACAAGGTTAATCACATGTGATAACAAATGACTAATAAGGATTTTTATCTTTGACAGCCAGAATAACACAAAAATACCCAACTAATGTGGCATGCAATCAACAGAAAATGGCCCTCTCAAGCTCCTCTTTTCCTTTAATCACTGAGGTCAGATGAGGTCAGCAGGAGTGAGTAACCGTTTCAGGTGTGACCACAGAGCCCATACTTACTGTGTCACAAGTGTGCAGAGCCAAGAAGAGAGTGAAGGCCCCATTGGTTGGTCTCACAATTGACCAAAGGTATTCATTCAGAGCATCTGATTTTAAAAACCTGTGAGAAAGAAAAAGGTTTGAACTGATAAGAAAAATGGGCACAGCTTCAATAAAGTCTCCCATGGATATTTTAATATTGTGTAGGATTTAAACACTAAGCTGCCACTTTACCACAACTACTTCAGAATTTTTGAACTGGGTATATATTGTAATGGAAAAGTTATATCTTTATTCCCTAAGCTCTGAATAGCTTTGACTTACAGTCCTCTGTGTGCAGAAAGCAGATTTGCAAAACCAAGGACAGGCAGCACACCCTGTCCCGGGGAGCGAGACTAAACATTCAGCTCCTTTGTGCAGGGTTAAACTGCTGCTGCTCACTGAGGAGTCTTTGAACGCTTTTGCCTTTGAATAAATGACACAAAGACACAGAATTCTTTCTCTTGACCTTAATTTGAATCCCACCGTTTGATAATTAAAAGTTCCATAACAATGTAGAAAGAACAACTAATGTAGATAAGTCTTTAAATGGCCTCCATTTGAAGAAACTAATATTAGCAGATGAATGTCATTTTAAATCTGTTTAGTGTGCACGTGAACTGCTACAAACATTTTTGAACAAGCCCTATGACTATCTGTTAGCTTGTCTGTGGAAAGAATTAAAGGTGATGATCCCTGGTTTAATCAATACATTTGGAGTGGTCTAGTAGGAATGAATACTTTGTAAGTCGTAATGGGGGGAAGAGCTCAGATATGCCTAAATCAGGAAGTAAGGCAGATTTTGGACTCATAATGGGGCTTCTACATCTGGCCTGGCCTGGTCCGATCTTGGTAGTGTCAGCCCCGTAAGGGCAGGTTTTGTTCACACAGCCTTCTCAGGAACGTCTCCGAGCACATTTGTGGGGCAAAAGATGCGCGGCGAAGTCAGTGTTGTCCTCCTTAAAGGAAAAGTTTGCTTTTTTAGACATTACGTTTTATGTGTTCGTTCGCCCACCCAGTGCTCTGTAAACTTTGACAAATTTCACACACACACCCCTGCTCAGAGATTCTCAGGGGAGAAGTGATTCAGAAACGTAGTTCTGGCTAGTTTCGGGGGCGATGTATCTGCGCCGTTTAGCCTCACAAAAGGATTAGCCTCTGAAAGCATGACTAATTTACATCTCAGAAACAAAGCAGATAAATTTACGTCACCTTACAACGGGACTACTTTTAGTCATTCGTATCCCTGCGCTGCTCACCACGGAGATAGAACGGCGTCGCATCTGGCTGCTAATCCTAGCTGTATGAGTGAAACAACAACTTCTAAAGTCACTTAAAGGAACTAGGGGCAGGATCTTTAAAAAATCTGTAAAAAATTAAACATGTATGTTCACTTTTTCAAAGCTAATGGGTGATGAAGCGTTATAAACCAAAAAGAATGAGGCCACCCATGTATCATTCCATTTTCTTGAACAGGCTGTTTGCTGCAAAATGCGCTGCAGTTCGGTCACGAATTTCCCGCGCTGCCCTACGGATATGACGTCAATTGACACTGCTTGCGCGTTCATGACAGCTTCAAAACAGAAAGAAAATGTGTTCGACACTGCAGATCGGTAGGTGGAGCTAATGCACCTTAAGTTGCTTGCCAACCGCCAAACTCCTAAAGAAGAACTATGGGAATGGATTCTACTGCAACCAGCAAACGACCAAGCGTGGCACAAAGGAAGTTTATTCAGCGGCATCTCGTGAGTCAAAAACCAAATATGGTAAAAGACAGGCAGGGACCCGAATCTATATCGGATACGTGATTGACGAATGGAGGCTGCTTCAACTATATCTGGGACTCAAAAAGGATGCTGCCATGGCTCATTTCCTAGTGAGCAGGTAAGAAACATTATAGGTTGTGTTTAGAGATGATGACAATGATCTGACCTCACCGATGACTCAGAGAGAGCTAGCGTGCAGTAGCATTAGCTGTGATCATGCTACAGTAGTAGCATTAGCTGTGATCAGGCTACAGTAGTAGCATTAGCTGTGATCATGCTACAGTAGTAGCATTAGCTGTGATCAGGGCTGCAGCGTGGATTGCTTCGCCGCAATATTGTTTGTGAGAGCGGCGGGGAGTTGCCTTTTCAGCGTGAGATATTGGAGGTGTGGCGTGAGAGCGTGTGAAGAGGGTCAGGTAATGGTATTTTTGTGTTTGTGTAACATAGCCGTCTGTGCACGCTCCCGTGCTGGGCTGCAGTTACTCGCAGAGCCGGGCGCGTCGCTCGTGAGCATCGTTTCTTTTTTCCTGCCCCTAGTTCCTTTAAAAGTAGTTTTTCTTAAATATATCGAGCCATGGTGCGTACTTGCAGTTTCCCGGGTTGTAACAATAAGGATGTTACAGGATCACCTTTTCGGTTTGACACTTTTCCTGCTAAGGACGTTTCTCTAAGGCATCAGTGGCTTTTAGCAATCGGCTACTCCAAGGATACTCGGCTGGAATGAGTCAAAACCTTTCGTTTGTGCAGTGCACACTTCAAAGAGGATGATTACATCAGGAAAAAATTCGGGAAAAGTGAAAGACTGTTTTTGAAGAGTTCAGCCGTACCAGAAATCTGGGTAAGTTTTGTTTTTTAAAAATAATTTATTCCGCTATGTCCACCGTATTCATGCAATCATCTTCGCATTTTAGCGCATTATTTATGCATCATCTTTACACCGATGGTTGATCATAGACTGCAGTTGCTTTGTCAACAATCTGTGTTGATGTGTGTGTTTTGTGTAGCAAATGCAGTTCTTCATCCGTGTACTCTGGCTCATAAAGATATCCTTTTGACGTGGTAGTAGTAAAATAAGTTTCTTCTTCATCTGATATAGTGTTAAAATGAAATTCGTCATCAGATGAGATGGAGTCTGACATGTTTTCGGCATTCAGCAGTGAAACAGCTGACACGCGAAGCGCCGCTCAATCTCTGCGGTGAGCGGCGCAGGGATACGAATGACAAAAAACTAGTCCCGTTGTAAGGTGACGTAAATTTACCCAGCTTTGTTTGTGAGATGTAAATTAGTCATGCTTTCAGAGGCAAATCCTTTTGTGAGGCTAAACGGCGCAGATACATCGCCCCCGAAACTAGCCAGAACTACGTTTCTGAATCACTTCTCTCCTGAGAAACTCTGAGCAGGGGGGTGTGTGTGAAATTTGTCAAAGTTTACAGAGCACTGGGTGGGCGAACGAACACATAAAACTTAATGTCTAAAAAAGCGAACTTTTCCTTTAAGTAAGTAAACAAAGGCGGCCGTGTGCAGTATTGCTTTTGGAGATTCTGATATGACAGTCACGGTATGTTTATGCTATTCGCCAATAAACCAAAAAGAAGCCTGGTGGGCCCTGGGCCCTGGGCTCTGTCGGGTCTCCGCCAGGGTTGGGCGCCCTTTTTGAATAATAGTTGAATCTATAACGCTCCATCTGTGAGAGTAAAACTGTAAGGCTAGTTTTTGGCACTCAGACATCAATTCTGATTGCTATACAGCCTGACAGGACACGAAAAAAAAAGAAGGGAATCACGTTTGATATTGCTTTTTGATGTCATATATAATTTTGTTTCTCTCCACTGCCAGGATTAAAGCCATGAAAAACACACCGTTGCACTTCTCGAAGGATGCTGGGAGTAAATTCACTGTTAGGTCACATGTATTGATGTAATCTGCATAGATATGAAATCGCATCACACCATTAGTCTTATTTTGAAAATTATTAAATGTTTTACACTGAAACCGTGTGTTATTTCCTGTCTAGCCCCATGTTAACTGCGGATATTGACATGTCCCAGAAGCGGCTCACAGCAAAAATAGAACCTGATCCTATCTTTAGCGGCGCGCCGGCTGCGCTGCTTCTGGGACATGCCTGAAAATGTCCACTTTGCAGCTGGTTTGAATTGCCCCCATAGACTATAATGAATTCAATTTGAAGCAGTGACGTTCTGCTGCCTTTCCGCGCTGCTGATGCTTCCAGTGTGAAGTAGGGGTGATGCCAATGAGAGCCTCCTTCTTTAGGTAGGCGTGAAGTTTAGTCGGACAATCAGTGGGCAGTGAGTGTGTTAAGTCGACTTCGCACCGGAGAGCAGGTGCAAAAAAACTGGTCAGCTGAGCACGATATTATATATGTATGTATATATATATATATATATATATATATATATATATATATATATATATGTGTGTGTGTATATAGACGTGGACCCAGGACCATGAATATGGATGAAGGAGTTTACACGCTGGATCATTCATGGGACGTGGTGATCGACCAGGAAGGCGCAGGCAGTAGGGGGCGGCAACGCCCCTTACTGCCTGCAAATAAACAGCGGAAGTGACACCGTCAAGTCGGCGTGACTCTGAAGATGGCGACAGTGAGTCGCCGAAACCGTCAGTGATTTAAGGTAAATAAAACATCGTAACACTGTGTTTAAAGCAAGAAAAACCAATGGATATATGTGTGTGTGTGTGTGTGTGTTTGTGTTTGTGTATATATACATATATGTGTGTGTGTGTATATATATGTGTGTGTATCTATATATATATATATATATATATGAGAAAGACTGGAGAGTGAAGACATCGGTGGTGCCCGTGGTCATCAGGGCACTCAGGGCAGTGACCCCCAAACTGGAGGAGTGACTAAAGCAGATCCCAGGAAAAACATCAGACATCTCCGTCCAGAAAAGTGCAGTTCTAGGAACAGCTAAGATTCTGTGCAGAACCCTCAAGCTTCCTGGCCTTTGGTAGAGGACCCGAGCTTCGAAGGATGAGACCACCCACGGAGGGTGAGAGGAGAATTGTATATATGTAGATATATGTATATTTAAAGACTAACCTGTTTCGTATATATCTCATGAAATCCTGGTGCACAACATAGAAGCGGCTCTCGTTGTACTGTCCTGAGTAGTAAGCTCTGGGACTGAAGGGTGAAAATGTACACACATGGATCAATGGCTATGATGGAATGGTCTATTCACATGTTTCTGTATAAATTGTCAGCCCTGCTACATACTTAGTCACTACTTAGTTCTTTAAATTCATAATCTAAATATTATGAGCTGATATTTACTTTTCGTTTATATATTGACCATCAGGGACTCTTATTCCTTTAACAAGAGCCTCGAGCCACTGGAAGTCCCTTATACCCTCAGGAATAAGGACATATTTTATTCCCTGTCAAAGAAAGAAAAAGGAAAGGTCTTTTTTTACATGGCATGGAATAAAGTTTAAACAAATTTACACTGTTTTTTAAAGTTTCAGTACCTCATCATGTGGAGCAGAATTGTATCCATATGGCCAGAAGACAATAGGTGATTGCGTGATTGAGAAGGACGTATGAACGTAGACTGAGGTTTTGTTTCCTACATCTTCCTCATAACCCTTGATCACTGCTGCATTCATCCTGTCACATAAACAAATCAGACCTATAATTACATTTTCATTAAAATAATTTATATGATGGGTTTAAAACCACTTTAGATTTTATTTGAAGTGAGTTTATAAGAATTATTTATTTACAGTAGTTTGAAATCAGAGAGAACTCCGTTTAGAGAATCTGGGGACAATTTCAGACAAGCTAATATCTGATTTTATATTGGTTCAGGTGAAGGTTTTATTTTAACATATTACTTTTCTTTGCATTTGAAAATTCTAACTTGGGACTGTCAAAGGGACATGCAATGCAAATCTCACTTTTTGCATCCTTTGTGTCTCCCAAGCCCAAGGTCACATAGAAACACAACACAGCAATGATGATGGTCTTGAACATTCTCCTCAGTCTCTGGCTTTTTGTCAGACTTTGAACCAGGAAATGGCTGCAGGCAATGAGGCAGTAGGCAGAAAGCTCTGGAACAACCAGTGACTCCACCCCATAACTAATGAATGATCAACAGTCGCTGATGTTGTATTTCCGGAAAGGCGCAGCACACTCTGAACCACAACAAAGCAGGTACTGAAAAGATGGGGGGAAATACTGAACTGTGCTGTTGGAAAAGACTGTCAAACCGAACTGCACCCATCTAAGTCACGGTGAGTATTGCTGTTGGAAAACCCCTATTAGACATCTCATGGGGCTTAAAGGAGATACAGTTGGATGTCATCTGCATAAAGATGGTAGGAGATTCCTTTAAATGAGCTCAGGATGTACTGGAAAGGGAGCAGATAAAGGAGGAACAGTTAGAGGCCCCAGCACAGAACCATGTGGGACACCATGGGTGAGGGAGGTGGAGAAGGACCGAAACTTGGAGATGGCCACAGAGAAGGAACGCTCAGATAGATAAGAGGAGAACCATTCCAGAGCAGTTCCTGATAGACCTACCCAGTCTCTCAGCCTATCAGTAGCAGGTGATGGTCAACAGAATCAAAGGCTGCAGTCAGGTCCAGCAGAACCAAAACAGAACAGTCCCCTGCATCACTGTGAGTCAGAAGGTCATTAGAGACCCTGGGAAGAGCTGTTTCAGTAGAATGAGATCTACAGAAACCTGACTGGAAACTATCATAGGTGTTATGTTCATCAAGAGCAGCTGTGAATTGTTCAGCCACAACCTTTTCCAAGATATTGGAGATGAACAGAAGTTTAGAGATGGGTCTGAAGCTGCTATGGAGAGATGGGTCAAGACTCTGTATTTTAAGAAGTGGGTGGATTACAGCATTCTTAAAATAAGCAGGGACCTGACCAGAGACCAGGGAAGCATTAATTACAGAGAGCACACTGGGACCGATGGACTGAAAAGCATTTTAAACAAAGATGAGGGTAAGATGTCAAGGGGGCATACAGATATTTTCATAGAGTTAACTAGTCTGGTTAGTTCAGGCAAAGAAACAGGAGCAAAGCTATCTAAGATGACGGGATGGGATGGAGTCAGAACAGGCAGAGATAAAGCTGAAGGAGAGATGCTAGATCTCACCTTATTGACTTTGTCAAGAAAGACAGGAAGTTTTCACAATCTCCATCAGAGTGAATGGAGGCTGTAGGTGAAGCAGGAGAGACAATACTGCTGATGGTGTTAAACAGCACCTTGGGATTCCCTTTGCTCTGGGACACCAGGTTGGATAAATATGCAGCCCTCACATTTCTGACTGCATAGTTAAAGGAGGTCAGAAGATCCTTTAGATGCAGCAGATGGACTTTGAGACAGGTTTTCTTCCATAAGCGCTCAATTTTTCTGCATTGGCGCTTCAGGCTGCGAATGCTGTCATTAAACCAGGAAGTAGGGTTCAATGCAGCAACTGACCGGGTTCTGACAGAACAAATGTTGTCCAGAATGGAGAGGCAGTGCTCATTAAAGTGAGTAGTTAAAAAATCAGGCTCAACATCAGAAGCTAAAGGTGGATTGAAAGCAGCAGAAAGTTTGCTAGCTGTGCTCTCAATAAGAAAACAAGAACTAACCTAACGGCGAGGAGATGGGGATGCAGAAACTGACAAGTTGAAGAAAATGCAATGGTGATCTGAAATATAAATGTCCTCGGGACAAACACTGTCAATATTTAAACCCAGGATAAAAACAAGGTCCAGACTATGACCTCTGGTGTGTGTGAGGCCAGAAACATGCTGAGCGAAAGTGAAAGAGTCCATGAGGCTGGAAAAGCTGATAGCAAAGTGGTCAGAGTCATCATCAATGTGAATGTTAAATTCACCAACAATCAACAGTTTGGACAGCTTCACAGTGGAGGATAAAAAGTCACTAAACTCCTGAAGGAAAGAACTGTTTGGACCAGGTGGACGATAAACCACAGCACAGTAAAATGGGTCCTTATGCCCGACTTTAATCAGCTGCAGTTCAAAGAAAGAAAATCAAGCTGAAGTTGTAGAGCTACAAGAAAGATGGTCTCTAAAGACAACAGTCAGCCCTCCACTTCGACAAGATGTCTGGGGCTGGCTAAGGAAGGAATAACACACAGCTGTTCAATAAGTCCAAAATAATCTGATGCTTGCTGCCAAACTTCAGTTAGCTGATTAGAGTGTGACACTTTGAGCCTATATATTGAACCTTTTAACAATATTCTAATGTTCTGAGATGTTGAATGTGGGGTTTTCATCAGCTGTAAGCCATAATCATCACAATTATAACAAATAAAGGCTGAAATATCTGGTTTTGCATGTAATGAGTCTATCTCATAGATTAGTTTCACCTTTTAAGTTAAATTACTGACATAAATGAACTTTTGCACCATATTCTAATTAAGTTAATAGAGCATAATGATATTTATTGGTACTCATGTTTGTACTCAGTCTTGGCGAGTACTCAAATGTAAGTACTTGTACTCAGAAAAAAATCTGGTATCGGTGCATTCCTATTGAGTTCTCTTTTGTTTGTGTATTACAGTCATTAACAGGATATTTGTTAAACCACAATAGTATTGAGATCTAATGCTGGAATAATAAAATCAAAGTCGGCCATGTGACCTTGTGTGACTCAGAGCTGGACTGCAAGTCTCTGTGCAAAGGTAACTATTCTAGTTAATTCAAAGAAGCTTGCTTGAGCAACCTCAGCTTTCTTCATTGTTCCACCGCTCTCAGCACGCTAAACCGCATTCTACACTGGTGTCCACACCTCAACACAAGAGTGATGCTGCTAATGGATCGAGCAAACCAGACGTAATCTCTAAAACAACATCTGTCTATAATAGAATTACTTTGTTTTTACAAGTTTTTTACAAATGTAAGTGTGCACTCATGAATATCTGTTTATAAATATCTGCAAATTCTTTCACACCCAGTGAGTCTGCACACTCCGATGAAGCTGGATATCTGATCATTGTCAGTATATCACCCATATATAAATAAGGGTGGAACATTTAACAACACAGGTGTTTCTTTTGGCTGCACCTGTACCAAACAATTTGTGTTATTAATCAATGTGTAAAATGGAAAACTTTAGTGCGTGGGACTAAATGTAACTTATTGTTCTCTCTTTCCTCATTCTGAGGTTTGTTTGAGTTTCACAATCAAACTATTTCCACCTATCAGTAGTGAACTTCTTTTTTATCTGAAAAGGGATCACACTAATATTTCAAGAATGAGGAGGTAAAAAAGCAAAAAATGAGCGCATAAGAAATTCAAGCAGTCACTGGCTATTCAGAAACGGAACCCAAGCAACTAATGACCGCTGTCGAACTACCGTATCCACTCTGCGTGACATGTTTAGGCACACGCACACAAAATTAAAGCACACCGCTCCTACGTTTAAACTTGTCAAGAGTTTGGTAAGAAAAAACACTCATTTCACAACAAAGAGCACATTTTTCCTGATTCATCCAGGGCTTCTAATTGCTCTCAGAAAGGAAGGATGCAGTTAGCTACAAGAAGCTATGTTCTAAAAAGCAGCTGTCTGAGCTTGGATGAAAATGAAAGAACTCAAAATGCCACATTTTAATTAGGGTTGGAAAATATTTCAAGCTGGACCTATTCTGGAACTTCAAGACTGAACAACATGCTTGACGTCACCCAAACCGAAGTTTTGAAATGATTTTCCTTGACAGACCATAAAAATAAAAAACTTAAATGAAATTTGAGGAATCAAAATGACTGACTCATCATAATTAAAAAATCTTCAAGATTATCAAGACAGAAAATATTGGTAGGTTGTATATTTATATCTAGTGTTATAGAAATGGTTATTGATTCTTAATGTTTGCCAAAAGTAATATATAACTCTGGTGGCCTAGTGGTATGAGTGTCCGGCCTGGGACTGGGAGATCGGGGTTTGAATCCCGGTCTGGTCAAAAAATGGGACCCAATGCCTTCCCGCTTGACACTCAGCAGCACTAAGGGGTTGGATTGGGGGTTAAACCACCAAATAGTTCCCGAGCGCGGCCACAGCTGCAGCTCACCGCTCCCCACCACGGGGATGGGTCAAATGCGGAGGTGTAATTTCACCAGTGTGTGATGATGACTTGGGACTTTAACTTTCAAGAACTAACCCAAGGTTTCACTAAGGCCGTAATTAATAGACCACGTGTGAAACCTTGTGATTTAAGTCTGAAAGTAAAATGAAAGCCGTTACAAGAGGTCTAAAATGACAAAGACCAGATAAATTGGACTAAAACTGACTCTATAGATAGAAACAGAACTGCCGGTATGTTGTGTAATTCGTCATAAGGTGTGTGTCATCAAATAACTTCCCCACCCAATAATAAATATAGCCTAAACTTTAGCAGGCTGCGTCACATCAAAGAAAACATCCCTCACTATTTAGCTATTCCCAATACTAAGTGCTCTTAGACTGATAGAGTTTGAAAAAGCTCAATTAATGTGAACATATACCTTTCAGTGATCAATTTCAAAACTTCCCATGCACAACAAACTCAACCAACAGGTTCACTTTACTTGTCTTTCTTCTTACCGGAAAACATAGTCATGAGCATCAATTTCTGCTCCCTTTTTTGAGCCGTAGAGAATTCCTCCAGATCCCACCACAGCACAGCGCACACATCCGTCACCGCCTGGTTTAGGAAGAAGAAGTGGTTCTTTTGGCTTTGGAATCAGCTTCACTGCAGCCAAAACTTCTGTAGAAATAAAATAATAAATCAGCGTGTTTATTTAGTGGTTGCTTCACTACTTGAATTATTGGATGGACAGGTTGCCGATTGCCAGAGATGGGTGTGTGAATATCTCCTTATGTTTCTTAGGCAAGTTACAACAAGTTGTTTGATGTTTACACACTTAAAGGAAAGTTAAAAACGTGAATCTTCAGTAACTTAACAGTTTTTCTATTCATTTCATTTATCTACAATATTAAAGGGGCCAAATCATGGAAAATCCACTTTTTGGCGCTTTTTACCATGTGATATTGTTATTTCCTCGTGAAAAATACCCCCAAAACCCGTTTTTGGCTGCATTCATGCATTTTCCTGTCTCAGCTGCAAGTTTTTTGATTCTGTCGTGAGACCATATGTCGATGGGTGAGACCTGCAAACACAGGATGGAAACTAGGTGCATTATTGGGCCTTTCTCCTCTAGTCTCGGCTCACATAATGGCCAGCACAGAACATGTGTCTTAGGTAACTGATATTTTGTAGAAGACTTGGCAGCCTGGTGGTTAAAGAACCTGCCTTGCATGCTGTTTTGCTATGACCTTACACTGGTTACACTTTTTTAGCTACACTTGCCAGTATTGTTTTCAACACTTTATTGGTAAACTTTAAAACATAAGGACTAAATTGTTTTTTTTTTTAAACTTTCTATGTATCTTTAGCCAGTGTGAGTCAATGTGAGGTGAGCAGAGTAAATTGACTAAAATGCTGCTTGAAAATGAGCAAATTCAAAGATCTTTTAGACACAAAATATTTTCCAGAAATTAATCAATAAAATTAAAATATAAAAAAATTAAATCTGCTTCAGCTATCAAAATAAATTACTGCCGACACCTAGAGTCGAACCGGCATTAGGACATAACAGAACAAGATGAAAGGCAGATGCTTTAACAAGGTGTGTCAAAGTATCGCATTAATTTAAGATTAATTAATTACAGCCACATTTAGTGCACTGATTTTTTTAATCGAGTTAATCTCTTTTTTAATCTATAACTTTACTGGGACTTTTCTAGCCTATCTGTTGGGATTTTTTATTTATTTTATGTAATTATATTTATATTTAACTATCATGCCATACCACATGTCAAAAGTGAGAGAGTGAGTGCTTAATGCTTTTTCAGCATTTTCTTTGTGATAAACTGTCAGTTTTGATTTGCTAACTTACAGGTCTATTTTAATTTTAGATAAATGTTTTGGTAACAAGTTCTGTGATCACTATTTGCATTGCTCAAAAAGTGTTCCTTGATGTGTTAACTTTTTCGAGACTGACAGCACAGTATTATTCCGCCTTGGTGATGTAAAAGTAAAGCTTATAAGTCTGTTAAACAATAAATTACTTTATAAAGCCAGTTTTTTTGTTATATATTAATCTATTAGTCTGCCACAATACTGTAATTAATTTAAATAAAAATACATCAAAATGAGGGCTTTTCTCAGCCATTAGTAGGTGAGATTAAAAAAGAGATTAATTAGATTAATTAATTACAGGTCATAATTAATTAATCTAAAAAAAATTTAATCTCATGACAGCACTACCTTTAACTGCTAGACTACCAATCCCAATACAACACCTGACTTGCCTAAGACGCTGTTGTGTGATTTGTCAGAGCGGGTGCAGGCAGAGCTTCATTGAAATGAACCGTTTCATTTCTGGGCACAAATTCATGCTGACAAAAATAACTCCTATTTAAGATAAAATCTCACCGGTAGCACTATTTTATCATATACTGTGTCTACCTTTGCTCTCAAAGGTTTAAAATAGCATGATCTGGCCCCGTTAAAACTATTTTTTGAGTAGGAAAATATTCTACCTACTCACGTCCCGCCCATGGGACAAAACACATTACAATCATGTGACATGGAATTTTAGGGGCTTTTAAATAACTAAACTGAAATTCTCCAAAGAGCAAAAAAAAAGGTGCATTTCATAAATTTGCCCAAACAATTCAACACAAAGTTTCACAACTGCTGCATTAAAGCAGGAATTAAAAGCTGTGATGACAGTGTGTCTGCCGCTCCCATGGAGTTTTAAAATAGTGTTTATTTATTCAAATACCTACCATCATACTTCATTTGCATAAAACCAAATGGGTTGTTAAAATGTGAAAGCCGGTTCCACTCTTTCATGTTGAATTTGTCTTTGTGCATAAACAGGCGTATGTTTGGAAGAAAAGCTTTCTGGAACACCTCATCCTTGGAATTCCACAGAGATTGAGGACATGTCTGAAAAAATATTATGAGACAACTCAAACATTACTAATCTACATATATAGAAAGTCTAACTTTAATCAGCTAAATGAAAAAATAGCAATGAATCCTGGTTAAAAAAAATACAAAAATGAACCTGAAGTTAAAATGTTTTTAAAGTTCTTGTCCTGTCTGGTCATCAAACACTTACTGTGGGTTTAGGTGGAGAATCCTGGTTATATATGTCATCAAAATCCCACTGAGGAAGCTTCTGGAAATCATTTAGAGATAACATGGGAATTGGAGTGTCTTCAAGAGAACTTTTAGGCGTCGTCACAAAGTTCTTTCCACTTGTTATATCCGTTTTTGTATTCTGTGGCGATGTAGACGACTCTCTTTTATTTTTCCAAAATGCAACAATTTCAAAAATGGCGTTTTTTCCTCTGAATCTATGTCCTGAGAAGTCTGTCAAGCTGCAGTTTCAATTTAAGAACAGAAAAAAATAAATCATTCACCCTTTCTCAATCATAGCAGTTACAGCATAAATAAAATATTCAAAAGCTCCCATTTAAAAACTTCTTTATCAGTAAATATAAAAACGTACCTGTTTACTGGTAAACGTTCCTGTGATAGAAATAAAAGAAATGTGCTGAGTAACATCAGCAGCAAAAAAGAAAAAACTCCGACTTTTAGCTTTGCCATTCCTGAAAAGGGGAATTTCAGCCCCACAGTTTTAGAGAAACTAATGACAGGTTAGGAGCCACCGTTCGAGGCACATTGAACAGGTAATACCAGAAACATCAGCAAGACTTAGCTCAAAGGTAATGCAGCAATGTGCAGCAGCAGTTTTGTATTTACAAGTGAATGGGCAGGGCTACAGCACTCGTTTCTAGGTATAAAAGACACGTGACAGAAAACCACCACACACACACACAAAATGTTTCGGCTTATTACACAAGAAAGGACATATGATACAGAGGTAACTAGAGACAACACTCCTTTATTCCTTTTCCAGTCATTTTTGCATCACCTGCACTGTGGCAGGATACATCATGGACGTGACCAAACATTTTAAAACACCAAATGAGCAGCTGCTGTGAGAGAGGACATGGTAGCTGCTGAATACTGCAAACAGATTTATTTAAAGTAACTGGAAGAAAGTTCTGGATGAAAAAAAAACCCAAAACAAAACAAAAAAACATTGGAGATGGAGGAAGTTCAGATGGAGTAGAGTCGGAGCTGATCCTCCAAGTCTCCCTCAGATATGTCCCCAAATGTCTCCTTGTTGTCTTTCAAAAGCTGGAAGATGGCAGCCAGCTGCTCATGCTGGACCCTGTAGTGACAAAAATGTGTAAAAAATGCAATGGAATTAGTTCACACGGAATATCAAACAGCTCATCACTCTAATATGGAAAAAAATTACTTTTATATAAAAAAGAAAGGTTTTCTTACAGCCAAAAGATATAAAAATTTAGACAAAGTTATTGAAAACAGAAAAATATCATAAGAAATGGAAATGACACATAAATAGTTAAATATTCAGAAAACTAAATCACAAAACCATTAAACAGGTAATAAACCAGCTGTTTCTTTTAAACATCTTACTGTTTGGTGAAACAGAGCTAATGAATGCTGCTAAGACCAAAGATTAGCTATGATCATAAAACAGCTCAATCTCCAAAATTTCATAGAGGTTCAAGATACATTATTCATAACCCTTCTTGTTATTGTATGTTTAGATTAGTGTGGCTATATATATGAAATTCTGTGGTTAGTGTAAATACCACCAGCAGCAGCGGTAAACAAAAAGGTATTTTAGAGGCATCTAGGGTCAAGGACTGAGGAAATTTTTAGTCATGTTCTACTAAAATATGTTAATATTTATAAAATAATGTTTGAATAAAACTCTGCAAAGTTTAGAAGGTTAAAGCAGAGTTATAGTGTTAAAATAAACCCAATCTTTTAAAATTTACATTTTATTTTTATAATATTTTTATTATTTTGAATTATTTATTTCGAACAAGATTCAATAATACATTGAATTCACAAAGATTTAGAGAGAAAAATGAACAACAAACTAACTACAGTAAAGTAAAAATATAAGGTAACACTTTACAATAAGGGTCCCTTTACTAACATTACTTAGTGCATTATTAAGCATTAATAAACTACTAACTCAAGTATTAACTGCTTAATATTAATGTTAATATTATGTAATGCATTACTAAACAGACACCCCCTCCCCTCGGCCCTTTGTCCTAACCTTAAGGACACCTAATAGTTAATATTGTGAATGTTAATAAAGGGATCCTTTGTTTATTAATACTTAATAATGCAATAAGTCCCGTCAATAAAGGGACCCTTATTGTAAAGCGTTACCAAATGAAATAATACTACTATTACTACTACTACCGATAAATTGCATGTAAGTATATATATATATATATATATATATATATATATATAACTTTCAAGTTATCTCAAAGTAACAAAATTGAATTAGTTTGAAATACTATATGTATGTCATACATTCACACCACTGTCAATTATGCATTACACGGTTATGTTGACAGAAATATGTTTTAACTCCTACCATATTTGACCCCTGGATGAACCAGTTGATGGTGATTTTTACCAATAATCAAAGAATCCTCTGTAAGGCATTTGCAATGCAAAACTTGACACTGGTGTAAAAGCGTATAAATAACACTCGCACGAAACACTATGAAATTTAGGAGATAGAGTCTGTTTTCAGACAGCAGCAAAACCATTGCAAAACCACGTACTGTCCTTAAAGCCCTCAGCAGTGTCTAAACCTGTGACTTTCAGTGGATCCTGGCTTTAAAAGATAAAGAAGAGGTCAGCGTGACATGTTGCCAAACTACTTCGTTTCTATTGTTTCAACCCCATTTAAACGATTGTGTTCTAACAGGCCTGACTAGGGCTGGGTGGATCTGTTTACATGGAAGGTGAGCCAAAAGCAAAGCAAATAAAACACAAAAACCTTTGATTTATCTAGTTGCTTGGTTACAAATCTCCACGTACAAATCAAAAACAGGAATGCTAGGAATCAAGATGTTGCAATTGTGGAGTCTCCGTTCGGAACTTTGTGTGACTGATTACTAGGAACGGACTTCAGAGGAAAGACTCATTAACATACACCCACGTTTTAAGGAAGATTACTAAATCGTCTGATGTCACAAATTTACATCAAACCTCTTCTGGCATTAAAGAGCAAATTGCAAGTTAGACTCCCATGAACCAATGTTTAGAGAAACATAATAAAAACTTGTTTAAAAAAATGTACACATGCATAAATTATTTAGGCTTTTAAAGTCATTTTTGTGAGAAACATGTTTTTTTTTCCCCCCAAATCAAGTTACGTCAGCAGAGGGAGTCCTGTTAGCTTAATCCAGAGAACAATATGGATTCTAATGCGGCTCTGACACAGAGGAAACTTTAAATGTTTTTAATTATACTTATGATGGACAAACACCATAATATTATGAGTCTGCTGCATGCCTCAGAGAGCAGAGACAACCCAGAGGGAGAAACAATCGGCCACAGGAGAGAGATTGAGCTGTGATGTGAGGAGAAGCAGCGGGGGAGCAGCAGGTGTCTTGGTGAGTTAACGATGTTAGCTTAAACTCGTGTGCTAACATCACAATATTTTACAGATTACTATCATGTAGCAGTCAATTAAAAATAGTATCGGTCAGTTAATATAACATTAATATTTGACAATATTAAACTAATGAGCAGCTGTCTCATACTCGTTAATATTCGTTCACGTAACGTAGTTTACCATGTTAGAGAGAGAGAGAGAGAGAGAGAGCCTAAAACTACCCACTCGCCACACTGAGCTGAGGCAGCGCCTAGCTTAGAACTCCCTTTGGTTACGTCAGAGGTTATGATTTAGGAAAAATAGCATTTTTAGAAGCTTTGCTGAAAAAGGACACTTTTTACTTGAAAAAATGGTTGTTATGTATTTTAAAACAAAATCCCACAATAAGCGTTTCAAATAGTATTTTTTGGACAGCGTTTTATATGAATTAGAAAAAAAAATAACCTGCAATTTGCACTTAAAGCAGCCAGAGGAGATCCAGGCCTATATATCTACTGCCCTCTGGTGGAGGATCTACAGGTAACAAGTGCCAGTTTATTTATAAAATTAGGCCATATTGTGAGAAATTTACATGAACAGGACATTTTTATTTACTTCATAAGTACACTGTAATACATCACATATTGTCCTTCACCGGAAATTCAGGAAATAACTAAACTTGCTGTAGGATCAACACAGAATGTCTACAGCCAGGTCTCAGTAAGTCCTTCACTGAAAATGCTCAGCAATTGTGTAATCTCTTTAAATACCAGAAAAAAATCATCGTGACATACATAGAAATGGCCCTTATTTTATATTTTTTATGAGAAAATGGTTGATTTTTGCAGGTGAATATCTGTAATAGTTGGTGTAATGCAGTGAAAATACCCAAAAAAAAAATGTTTTTCTCTTCTAAGAAATGAGTAAACATAGAAAACAATCTACAATCTGGAATATAGAACAAAATGTTTCAAATCTGCAAACAAATTTCTATATTTTATATCTAGTTATGCAGTTTTCAACACCAGAACAAATTGTAAGTGGAACTCTCACGACTGAATCCATATATTAAGAGACAAAATATTTTATCCGATTCATTTAAAGTGTGTTTTAATAAAAATGCACACTAAGTAAATGTGCAAACATCCAATTAATTCTAAAAGTATCTTCAAAAATTAGCTTTGGGTATTCTGTTTCAGTTTAACCCTGAGTAAAGGTTCTTCGTGCTTTCTGAATGAGTGGTATAGTTATGTGCTACACCAGTGGTTCATTTGATCCCACCCAGTTAAACCCATTCTATGTTCATTCATCCAACAGCTAAATATCCAGAAATCAAGTCGCTGGTGATCGTAGTGCAGTTCCTAGCTTTCTCCATGCTCAAAGACTTGGACTGGAAATGGATTTTGTTTCGGTATATGAGTGTGATAGCTGTATGTTAAAGTAATCTGGCTCCCCCTTGTGGCAAAACAACAAAATGTCCTCAAATAATGAACTAACACCTAAGAGGGCACAATCAACACTTGCTGTCACACACCTGAGGAGCTGGTGTCTAATGGGGAATAACTGGGCAGTAAAGGGAGAAAAGGTGGGATGAGATGAGCGACACTGCACTGTTACATCAGTCGCTTCGTGGCCAAGTGAGAATAAAAAGCTGCTGAAGCAACTATCACTGCTGAAGTCAAGACTGTGGTTGCAAATTAGCTGAGTGCTTGTTTTTTTTCCCTACACTGGCCAGAAAGTGACTCTTTTGGGACAAATAGGTGAGAATAACTCATACTTTACCACAGTTTTGTTCCCTTTTCAGGTTATTAGACACTTTATTTCTGTGCTGGAGTTTCTCCTGCAATGATGCAATAAGAGCAGGACAAACAGAGACGAATGGATTTTTAACCTAAAGTAGCGGTGCATTTTTATCTTCTGTATTCATTAGTGTGTGTGTGTGCTTTTAAATCTCCGACTTTACTGTCAGACTGTTAATGCTTGGCAGAGACTCAATCTGGCCTTAGCCAGTCTAGCCTAAAGCTGAGCAGCGATAAAGCAGACGGTCACGTGAAACAGAGGAACAGAGGAGGAGGAGGGGTGATGACGCTGGACAGACTCAAAGGATGTTTTTTAAAGACTCGTTTTAAATGGTTCCTGTGGATTTGTGATTAAAAAGCATTCTGTGACACACTGATGATACAAAATATTGGTTAACCTGCTGATTTATTTTCTACAGTTATTTATTTACACAGATCAGCTAAGTGAAGAATCACTGAGTTGCCATATTGTTAAAAATTCTCCACCTCAAAAAGTGTTGCAAATTGCTAAAAGAAAAGTAAATTCTTTACATTTGTGTTCGTCTTCATTTTTATTTTTACCAACCTCTGCTCTTCCTCCAGCTCCTCCTTGGACATCATCATCTCTAAATGGTGCGACCGCATCTTTCCAGGAACATACTTCAAGGAGTTATTTGCATCCGAGTCCACCGTCTCTGCTGTTTAGTGAAAAAAAAGTTTTAATTCATTAAGCTTTTATTTTGAAATGCAAAAATAAAATACTTATATATTATGTTTAAATATTGAAGTCATAAGTGGTTAAAAATGCTCACCGTTGTTCCCCGGGCTCTCTGTGGCTCCTTCAGTCTGGGGGTAAGAGAAAGCACGCTTTAGGAGCTCCGTATCAGAGAGCCCAATGAACGACCTACGACCCCTCCCTGATGAGGCTTCAGACGATGAGTCTACCTCTAAACTCATGTCTCTGGAACCACAACTGGGGACAGACAAGCTGGACGTGGAGGTGGAGTGCTCACCAACGTCTTCTGTGAGAACATGGGGGTAAATCTGCTCCTGCCAGAGAATTATAAGGTTTTTAAGCCATCAGTGTCTTCCGTCCTTTTCAAATTTTAAATTTAGCACCTCATGTCATTTTTTTTTTATATAAGTTTCACCTTTGGGTGCCAATTCTCTGTGGTTCAGGTTTTTCTGTTTAGTTTCTTCCAGGCAAACACCCTGGTCATTTATAAAAGGTAGAAAAAGGTCAGGGACATAATGACCCGAGGTCAGATGAGGTACCTAAAGGTGTGGTTCACTGAAAAAACATTTTTAAATCTTATTTCTGATTATAATCAGTTTTTCAGGTAGGCTGAACATGAAAATAGTCTCCTACACCAATCTCCTGCTTTAGCTTCTGATAGAAAATAGACGGTGAAACTCTAGGATTAGAAAATCCTGACAGATCTACGTCACACGGTCACTTAACGTTCATACGTACACCCATCTTGACTCACGAAGGGGAAGGCTGTTGCTGTTTTAGCGTCCAGGAAACAGCAGAGAACATATCGACTAGTAGAAGCTAACCGTTAGCATTAGCAACTCCACCACACAGCAGAACTCCTCCAGGCTTGTGTTATTTGTGGAGATAAACCATCAACGTTGCAGAGCAAACAGAGTCAGTGGAAGAGTCGTGTTGCTGTTAGCCAATCAGAGGAGAGATGTCCAAATATCAGGAAATAAGACTCCCCCCAAAAATTTTTGAGTCACTCCTTTTTTATTTTGCTTTTCTAAACCAGAGTGGGTTTTTTTTATAAGACTCCAAATCCTGCCATCTGAAGCTCAGCTTTGATGTGGCTCACTTCTACTTCCTGAAAATGGTGCACCGGATCTACTTAAACATCAATCTGGAAGTAAAAAAAGTCCTGCATGGAAGATCTGTTTGTGCTATGTGATTTGGTGCGTACTGATTCATAGACTGAGAGAAAGATAGACTTTTTTCAGTTGCTGCTTAGAAATTATGCTTCCACCAATGGTGCGTTGTTTTTTGAGTCACCAAAGATTTGGCTGGTGATCAGAATTGGCCAATATTCAGAGAGATCACCTTAAGCAGTGACTGGCCAGACATCTTTTGTCTACTTTGTGAATGCACCGTCACCAAGCAGCAATAACAAAACTCAACATTCTTCCCAGTCGCTGAGTTCATCATCCCTAAAAGATAATTCACACTAACAAGAGCAAAGATTCCACATGGAAAGTCACATATTGATCTTCATCTGAAATAGTAGAAATAAATTGGATTCTGTTAATTACCGTTTTTAAGAATGAGTTGGCCAAAATCATAGGCTACCATTGAACAAGAATCAAAAATACATGGTCTTATCAGTTCACAAAACCAGAGTTGGTGCATACCCACAATAAAAATTAAGTAATGGCCAATCAGAAACTCAAAAGTGTGATTTTTTTTTTT
>SSNS01000761.1:15198-47684 GCA_006937985.1 Aphyosemion australe | reverse complement strand
GGGATTGTTTGCTAAATTCCTGAATGTGAGATTGCCAAACAGCAACTACAATTCAGACACGTTTACAAGTCTGTGAAGTCACAATTGCTAATTGCTAATTTGTGCTAGCAAAAAACTAAAAAGTCTTCACCTATATTTGACATTCAATATAACAATTTTACTGAGTCAGCAAAGTGTGTGTGTGTGTGTGTGTGTGTGTGTGGGGGGTTATAAATATTTGAGACAAATAGAAAAGGGTAACATTGGTATTGGCAGGAATCAGAAATCTGTATTGGTATCAAAACTAGAATCAGTGCATTATTTTACTTTAATAAGGCATTTATTACAGGCTCCAAATACTTAATCAAGTATATCATCTTGTTGCACTTACCTAATGCTGCTGTAATAACCACATGGTTCTGTTTATTTATTATCAGAACTGTTTCTGCAGACACAATCTGAGTGGAGTACTTACCTCAAACAGATTAAGGAAGAATTATGTAATGTAAACACACACACACACAGAGAGAGAGAGAGAGAGAGAGAGAGAGAGAGAGAGAGAGAGAGAGAGAGAGAGAGAGAGAGAGAGAGAGAAGTGCTCACATTTCTGCTCTGAGTGACACAGATTAGAGGTTACCTACTGAAAGCACAGATTTGACCACATCCCAGTGATCGTGGGAGCTCCCGCTAATCTCGCTCCAGCTCTCCGCTTCCTTCTTCTTCTTCCTCTCGGCTACATGGCCGTTCAGCCTGGCCTCGGACTTCTCTAATCCTCTGTGTTCAAAGTAACTCCGTGCATTTGCAAAGTCCGCTGCAGGCGAGGAGCCGCTGAGCAGCGACGTCGCGACCACGACAGCCAGAAGCGTGAAGATGATGGCGGACAGAATAAGAGTCAGATCCATGTCGTCCCGCTCTGCCTTCACCTGAGCCTTCTTTTCACTCAGCCATCCCGCTGCTTCTGGTAATCCTCACCAGCGATCATCAGCGGTAACGGGCAGCGTTTATGGGATACAGGACAATCTGCTCTCCGACCTGCACGTCACATCCTCCGGTAACGCCCCCTTACACCCCTCTCCCTCTCCTCCCAGCCCTACCGGGCAGGACAGGTGGGCAGGCAACGTGCGCGGCTCCGCTCTCCCTGTGTCTACCGGGAATAATCCCATCAGCTCGGGACAAACTGCAGGACCCAAATGGTTTCTGACAGAACCCGTGGACTGGAGGTGCAGGCTGATAAAGTTCAAGCCGGGTTTAACGTCAGCTGAGGGGAAAGTCCTCTCACCTGCACGAACAGATCCAAGCCGGGAGGAAAATAACATTCACTTCTGCTCCCTTTGGTTCATTTATGAAGCACAAGTTTACACAGTCAGGAGTTCACTATAATTGAGTCTTTTAGATTATAAACCTGGAAAGCTCTAATAAATTATAATAAGCAAATTATTATTAGGGTGTGTTAGAATAATCAAAACTTAATTTATTACTCTTGCAACATGAGACTACTAATATTTTGTATTAAACTAAGACATTTGCTTAAAATAAATTAAATCAATGCTTAAAATTAAATCTATAGTTACTCAATAGTTGTGTACAGTTTGAAATAAAATTTTGCCAAATAATGTTTTGTATCCAGTGGTGATGTTCAGGAAATAAAATGTGGTTTTAAAAAATAATCAATAATGCAAAATATATAATAAAAAAAAAAAAAAAATGGAATTATTAGATGGTGGCTTGAAAAATACACTATAAGGAACCTGTAAAGAAATTAGTGAAAATTAATTTGTGGAATATTACTATAACAATGTTGCCATTTTTCATTTGTAGAATGTTCATATTGCATTATCAGATTCAGAGGCGTCCCCAGAAATTTTTGATAAGGGTGGACAGACAGGGCCAATGAAAATTTTGGGGTGGCACACCACATTGGTCCTTGTGGTAATTTTGGGAGAGTTTAACAACATGCATCCAAAACACTTAACTTAAATGTGAGAAACACAAAAATTTCAGAAAAATACATTTCAGGTATTTCAAAATGTATTTTTTAGTTTAATTCGCCTGTTGCTGTCTTCACTAAAACTATGGAAATATAAACTTTTTTTTAAATGGTGAGCAGCAGAAATATACATTTTTAAAATTCTGATTTCTTTACTCATTAATTGTACAATTTTTGATTGGGTTTTATATTTATGTCTTGATTAAATAACATGAATTTATGGTTTGAGTGAACATTAATATGATTTACTGACACTGGCCTTCCCTGGGGTGGCCCGCAATTTTCAAGGGGTGGCCATGGGGTGCCACTGATCAGATTATAGATCCTGTAAGTTTTTCTTCACCATGCCTCCTTTTCACCCATATTGTAATTATGTTTGGTGATGACTGCTATTTGTAAAGCTGGATGGATGAAACGAGAGGAGACAGAATAGGGCCAGATCATTAGTCTGTATTGAAAATGAACACATTTTCTTGTAAACAACCTGTAAACAAACAGGAATTATAAACACCTGTATTCAGGGAATCACACAAAGTGTTTTGTGATGAAAAAAGATCAACTTTTAAAACATATCAGAATTGGCCAACATTCGTAGATAATCTTAAGCAGTGAATGGTCAGACATAAAGACCCAAGCTGAACTAGTTAATCATTAGAGAACACTTCAGACGGCTGTCTCAGCTGTACACTTCCACCGTTCATTGATTGTTAAATATTTCCAAGAGCACAATAAAAACATCTGGCTGTATAACTGAGACACCCCTCCCTACAGAAAAATAAACCAAAACCATAGTCAGATTAACATTTTTTGCAGAATAAGGGTGTCTAGGTTGGAAAACAAAAACATGCTCACCTGCTTACAAGCAACTGGTAACAGAGCCATCTACAGGTTACAAGGCTTTACCGTAACTTAAAGATTGTAATCTAGTAAAAACAATAGTGTATCTAAAAATTTGATTTCTAAAGATAATTCATAAAAACGTTCCATTAGAAATGTTAATCTAAAGTGGATTGAGATGTTTGTGACCCTAACAGCATTATGGCTGATTAGTCACTTTCAGGTGTTGGGAAACCAGTAAACTTGAAAGAACACAGTCTCTGAATTCTGTCTTGTAATATTTTCTTAAATATGTTCTACAGACCAGATGCTTTGTATACCTTGCTGAGCTGCAATAGAGTAGTAAAACACCTGAATCAGTCACTTTTTTCAAAGATGTTTATTAGCATTCACATAAAGCAATACGAGATCTGAAATTCACAGAAAAATGCAATACACATTTTTACCCCATAAGCAGCCACAATTGCCCCTTAAACCTTTCCCAGGGGATCACAACTGACCCCGCTTCAAAGCCAGCAAAACCAGTTAACAGTGGGTAAGTCACAGAGGGGTAACAGGAGTGAGACACAGGAGAGGAGGGAGAAAGAAAGAAAGAGACAAGTGGTACAGAACATGTAGGAAGAGAGGTCACGACACAGGAGAGGATGGTTGATCTGCCACACCTGTGAGCTTACAAACCAGCAAACGGCAGCGAAGGGTCGAGCCCCGGAACAGCTCCGGGCACTCAGCACCGCAACACGCCACACCATGTCACCACCGCACTGCACCGCATCTTAACAGCTAACCAGCATTACTCAACTGCTACACAACTGCGCCTAGTGCACAAAAGATACACAAGAAAGAGGGTTAGAGTCATAGGAAATCTGACCAGACAGAAAAAAAATACAGAATTCACAGAAAAGAAAATATGCTGCTGAACTAGGAAAGTCACAAATTAATTGGTGCTTATGTCAATGTACAGTGAGAGGCAGCTGCACATACTGCTAACATTGAACGCAACGTCATATTAAACAAACTTTCAAAACTGATTTTTAAAAAAAATTATAAGCAAAGGATCTCACTGAAAGCAACCTAGTTATTACAGTGAAACTTACTATTTAAATCAAAAATGGGAAATAGCTGGAAACCAAAAGACCCTCAACAAATCCCTTTTAACAAACTGTTACAAATGATGTCACAGAACTTGTTTAGGCAGATTTAACAAATCAAACAGGTAAAACATTTTAGACCAAGATCCAATAACCTTTCAGTCTGCCTTCAGTGGTAACAATGGAGTCCTCTTGCTCATTGTCAGGCTGTTCCTGATGTCTTCAGCAAAGGATCAAAGCATCTGAGATCTGGAAGGAAAAACAGGACAAAGTTATTGGGAGCAAAAGCTGAAGGTTATATAAAGTCCTGCCACTGACCTGAATGTCTAAATATGATTCTGTAATATACTTTGCCCTGACACTAGCATTTAGAAAACTGGCCCTTTGGAAGTAATGTTTATTATAAGTAACATTGACATTTGTGTATACATTTCTCATGGCCCAGCTCTCCCCAACACTAGCTCTAGCAAAGTCTTACACTCGGGGCATATTTAAAAAACAAACCTCGGGGTCGTCTCCCTCTGTGAGAGGTGGAGGAAACCACAGGCACGGGTGGGAAAACTGCTCAGTGCATCTGCCCGTGGTCCCCCGTGAACGTACCTCACCACACCAACTTATACACCAACTGACAGCCCGAACCACCGCCATGACGACCTGCTCCATAGCAACCACCGTTGCCTGGGTGACCTGCTCCTTAGCAATTGCCATGGCTCTCAGCAACAAGGCAGGTCACACACTAACTGCTCTCACACTGCAACACCCCCATCTCCTCCTCTCTTTGCAAACAGGACTCAGCAGCTTGGAGGAAAGAATTCCACATTTAGGTGAACGGTTTGATTGAGCATCCCATGTCCCAACATTCCTCCCAAACACACAAATGTGAACAAGTAGCCCAATTTTAAAATCTACAACATTATAAACCCAAATCTTGTTGCCAGTGTATGCTTTAAGAGTTAAAACATACACCGAGCTTTATACTTTAACATGCTCTAGTCTGAATTTTGTCAGCAGTCTGCAGATGTTATTGCTTCAAAATTAGCATACAAACTGCAGAACACAATCTCAATAAGTAATCTCAGACAAAAACAATAGAAAACAATAAAAAAAAAAACATTTCCGATGAATACCTTCATCTTGCGTCCAGGCTTGGGTTAAGACTCTGCTTCGTTGTGACCTGGTGATTTAGGACCACTCTTGGATTTAGACCTGGATCTGGACTTCGACCCTCTGTTGGAAGTTGGGGTTCGGCTCCTGGACTTGGACCTAGAACGGGACTTGGACCTGGAACGTGATCGAGACCTGGAAGGAGTCTTCGACTTGTTCCGTCTGGGGCTTCTGGACTTAGACTTTGACCTGGACCTCGACCTGGAGTAGGAGCGGGATCTGGAGCGGCTGTAGCGGTTGCGGCTCCTGGATCGGGACCGGCTTCTGCTCCTGGAGCGGCTTCGGCTTCGTCTGCGACGACGGGGGCTGTCTGAGCGGCTGAAGACAAAATAAAATAAATATTTTTAAAACTAACGTGGGATAGTAACTTAGCACAGCAGTTTAGAGCGAAATTACCAACTCAAGTAGGGCACACGTGACGCGACAAACTAAAACAGTCAACGTTATGTCGCGCGACGTACAACTCCAGTAACGCCGCCGCCACGTGCCCGTTGAGTTGAGGTTAATTTGCTCTAAAATCTCCCTCCTGCTCCTGCTTACATACCCTCCATATCTCCGTGGCGGAGCTCCTCTCCGGCTGTACATGGAGTCCGGTGGTCGTCCGTAGCGGGCCATCTGAACCCGCAATTCCCGCCCGTCGAGCAGCGCGCCGTCCATGGCGTCCATAGCGTCTTCGGCGTCGCGCTTGTCGAGGAACCGCACAAAGGCGAAACCACGGCTCTCCTTGGTGTACCGGTCTCGGGGAATGTACACATCTCCGACACGACCGTACTTCTCAAAAACACGTCGAAGTGTCTCCGGCGAAGTTCGGTATGTCAGGTTATCCACTTTCAGGGAGGTCATCCCCTCGACGTCTGGCGGCGGCCTACCGTAGCTCATTTTGTCTTTAGGGACCAGGACTAGTCGTTAAGACTTAAAACGATGCCCCACAACGTAAAACAAAACTGTGATCGCGACCCTAAAACGCCACTCTACTAAACTGAAACAAAATTCGGGTATTTTTACCGACTATTAGACCTCTGGGCCGAGAACCAACCGCGCTGCTCTTCTCGTGAAATGGCGGCAGCAGTGCTTCCTTTCCCACTTTTTTGCGCCAGTGTTGTCCCATTCTGATTGGCTGTTCGACTGTCAGCAATCTTCAGTGTAAATGTTACACTGCCCCCTGTCGACCGGAGTTGTTTATTGCAGTGATTGGCAGCTATTCCGCCTTTGTTTCGTTAAACAGACTAGATTTGATACATTTCGCTTTTTTATAATAGTTTATTTTTTTGTGTATACATATTTTATAGCTCTATTTGTATTTGATACAGGACAGCTGTAACGATATTTGTTTTGATTTTATGACTAGCCTACTTGTTGCAAAAATAATCTCAGATCCTCTAAAAGCCTGAGGTTTAATTACATTAAGTATCGTTTGGTAAGCGGCCTTCTCTTCTGCAGTCAGCGTTCCCCGCACATATGGGAGGTTACTTCAGCTGCTGAGAGAGAGAGAGGGGGGACTGCGCAAAAACCACGGTCCAGGATTTGTGCCTGTCTGACGTCATGGGGATCCACAGACTTCTCTGACAGGATCCAGCTACGGCAAGTACCGGTGGGGGATACTCGATCGAGCAGGGACCGGAGCTTTTTGCCACATCCTCTTCAGTGACGGAGAACCGGTGTCTTTGGCTTCGATCGCCGGTGCGGCTACGGCGCACCATGAGAGCGCTCCCCCGCTGTTAAAGCCACTACCACGACTCCTTTCTGCTTCAAAACCAGCTTTACTGTTGACCAGGGAGGGATAAGCAGCCAGACAACAACTACTAATCCCCGGGACGGTCATATTCACGGCGGGGCTTGGACGCGACAGAAATGGACGGGGCAGCACGGACTGGATTAAATGAACGGGAATAAAGCGGCGCAGCGCACAAAGCGACCCTGAAGTGTTATGCCCGATAAGCCGCGCGCTCTTTATTTGGCTGGAAATGGGAGCTTTAACAAGCAGACAGAACATCGGCGTGGAAGAAGTGGACATTCCGTCCAATTCGGTTTATCGTTATCCACCCAAATCTGGTAAGTCACCAGACAACAGGTCGAACTGGGCTGGGTTTCTGGTCCAAAGCTCACTGCAGATGATTTATTCTGGGCTTCACAGATGATGATGAGCAATCATTACCTACCAGACTTTGTTTGCTGACAGGCCTGCAGGGCATCTCAATCTTTAACCTGCAGTGGAAAGACACCTTCTATTACAAATCACGGGTTTTATTTCATTTATTTATTATTATGGCATGTTATATTTTTTATTATATAGATATAGGACACATAAACCAGCTTGAACCCTATCTCCCCCATGTTTTAATCTGAGGTTCCTGACTGAATGTAAACGATTCATGATTGATTCTCATTAGAATATGAAGAAACCAACATCACACAATCAATACATAATTAGAACTGATTGGAGTTTATTTGCTTACCTGTGTTTTGTGTTGTTACTTTAGTTTGTCAAGATAGTAAAATAAAATATTTTTCTACACGTGCATAAAAGATCAAAAGCATCCTTTTTTTAAGAAGCAGAAATGAGTCACACTAAAAAAAGCTTGAATTTAGTAAAAATCTATTTAAATGGCTCTAGGAAAGTCTTTAAATAATCATATATGTTAGTTGTCACCCTAAAGATGAACACTTTTCTAAATATAAATAAACTATTTCCTTTTTTTCAGTATCTATTTATATTAAATAAACTAGCAGCATTGAATCTTTGACATTATATTAACTGATTGTATATTGAAGGTCTCTGAAACCTGAAGATAATCTGTTTAAGATGATAAAAACAATTAAAATATCTCATAAGGATGAAAAACACAGAAAGCAGAAAGTTAAATTATTGAGTGATGATAATCAATACCAATTTCTCTGCTTCAATACCAATTTCTCTGCTGGTGTGATTAATTGCAAAAATGCAGGATGGAATTGGCACAAAAATGGCCAATTAGAGAGAAGATTGCCTCAAGGTGAACATAATCTGAGTTTAGTTTGGTTGGATTATGTTTATAGTTTTGCAGCAGACGAGACATTTTACTAAATTTTGCTGATGCAAATGATAATAAATTAATTGTGTTTTTATGATATGTCAACCTAAAATAACAAACTGACTCTCAAAGCAACTACCTGCCTGTGTCCAGGAAAATAAAATATTTGTGCATCTGGACCCAAAAGCAAAATGTGTAGAAGATTACAATAATCTTGTTTGTCATGAAAGTTAAAAAAAAGTTTATCAATTTGTATTTTGATGTTTCAGGAATTTGTTGAAAACTTAAACAACATTTTGTTTTACTTTACTTTATTAAAGGTTTTCTCAATTTTAGAAGTCATCAAAAATCTGTTGGTTTGGGGTTTATGTGGTTAGGTTTAGGTGTTAACGAGTCATTGGGTTGGAAAACGGCAGAGATTTTCAGACCTTGTACAAATCTGACTGTTTTTTCTGGTTGATGAGTCAGAAAACTAAGTGCATATTTTAGTAGAAGCCAAAAATGACACAAATACACTGTATTGCACCAAATTTAGCCAAACGAACACTTTAACAGATTATTTTTGTCCTTGTGACTAAACCTGGGATTTTTGTTAAACAACACAAGGCCCTTGCATCACCGCCGACCAGGTTTATGTCACTTAAAGAAGAAAGATGCTGTCAGATCATCTCTTTTGGACCTCAAACCGACTCATGCCATGTTTAATTTACCTTTTTATTGCATCATGCTCTGTCCCCTGTCTCCCTTTTGTGAGTAATCTGATTCCAAAATGAAATGTTGCTTGAGGATATTATGTCTCTACATTCTCTTGCCTGCAAAGACATGAAGGGAAATAAATCCATCAGAAAAGGAGCTCTAGTTGGGTACAGCCAACATCACATCTTTCCTAATATAATTTTCAAGAAGGTGTTGAAACAAAGGAAAGGTGAAGGTTTGTGGATGTTGCCACAGCAGCAGCTATGGATCTGTGATGCATAGCAGAAGCTCTGCTGTTGGCGGCTGGTGCCAGTGCACCTGATCTGTCAGCCCCAGTTTCCTGTCTGTGGGATCTGGTGACAGAGCATGAGCCCGGCCTCCTCTCCCACCTGCTGTAAATAAGTAGAAGGTGATGAGAAGAACGACGGAGATGTTTTCTTTACTCTCTGGTAGAAAAGTGATTCAGATTCCAGCGCTTCCAGCAGAAACATCACTTATTTGCTGCTAATCTTGTGTTCACTGTGAACCACCATTACAGTCTTAAGATGCTGGCCGGGCCTATGATTAAAAGGCAGAGTGTCTATTAAGACTCACTGCCAGTTACCTTTAGTCTCTGTAAACAGGTGAAGCGGCCGCAGGCAGACAACCAGGCTTCTGAGACTATTTCACCCCTATTTATTATTTTTGTTTGTATTATTAATAATTAAAGAAAACTATTCTTTTTTTGTCTTCTTTGCAAGTTTGAGTGCAATATTCTTGTTTAAGGAACTAGAAATGAAGCATTTTGAGAGATTTTATTTTATTTTTTGCTGATTTTAAGCTGAAAAATGTAGCATTTATTGAAACTTGCAGGGGATTTTTTTCTGTCTTAATAAAGTACAGAATCATATGTTTTACATCCCAACAAATGAATGTAAATTTAATAAATGTGTCTCATAAATAGCTGAGTTTTCAGTGTTGATTTAGCTAAATTAAAATTTAAACACAGAAAATGAACAATAAATTAGCATATAAAATGAAAAAGTCAAAATAATAATAATAATAAAAATGATGATGATAATATAATTTTAACAAATAATAATAATGTTGCATCCCTTAAGGATTCCCTCTCAGCACTACTTTTGTTAAAAGATATTTGAATTTTTTTTTCTTCTGTCCCTTTTGCAGGGAGTTACTTTGCCAACCATTTCATCATGGGAGGAGAGAAGTTTGATTCGACCCATCCGGAGGGTTACCTGTTTGGGGAAAACACAGATCTCAACTTCCTGGGCAGCAGACCGGTAGCGGTAGGTCATCTTACACTAAAAACCCTGATGCTGCATGAGCTAAAAATACATTTAATGCTGCAAACCGTTCTAAAATGTATTATAATTAGCATTAAGGTGGTCATTTTGAATGTTTAGTGCTGGAACTGATTTAGGGTGAAACACTTGACTGTTTTTCATGCTCAGTGTCCACAATTATTTTAATTCACTATAAGTACATGAATTAGCTTTTAAACCCGTTACATAAAAAAAGATCAATTAAATGGATTGGTGGATATTTTTGGTAATAAAAGGAGCTGCTGACTTTTTGACAGCCGTAAATCCAATTATCATCCCATCTGATCGTCGCTGACTGAAATTTATTTCATCTTATTAAGCTCATTAAAAGGAAAATGATTGTCTGCTGATTCTCTGGGTAATGAAGTGGAGGAACAACAGTTCCTCTTAAACTGCTCAAGCTCAGTTATGAGCCTGAAGGTTGAATTAAACAGAGCTGCAGATCTCGGCTCCCTGAGGGAAAAAGAGAATTCGACACAGACTGGCGCTGTCAGACGAACTGGAGCTGATACGGAGAGGCTCTGCTTCATCTCTCTGAGTCCTAATCCCAGTGGCTCGGCTGTTCCTAGGTCTGGGGCTAAAATTAGGAGAACAGTTCCCCCAATTGAGCGTGTGTTTATAATCCTGCAGAGGGCACAGATTCAGCTTTAGTTTATTATTTTTTGTTTATTGCTTTATCTGTATTGTATAATATGCAGTGGTGTCCAAGCAGATGGTGCTGTAGAAAGCTGACCATATTTGTCCTCTCTGTCTCCTGCATTACTAGAATAATATGACAATGGATGGGGCTATGTTTAGGGATTTCTCAGATACTCATGCCCAGAGCGCTGAAATACAGGACAGATTTTACCCAATTGGAGGAAAATTACAGGGTTGTGTTGATGAAAGACCTTTTTGAACTGAAACATCAACAGTCATGATGAAAGAAGGTTTATTTTTTTAGATTTTAGGGTTTATAGCCATACATATAGATGAAGTGATCATCTGCAAATGTGAGCACACCTACAAAACCCAATGTTGTTGTTATTTCAAAAGAATGTGGAATTCTGGATAATATTTTGGATAATTTCTACCGCGTATGAGATTGTTTTGTAGAAACTGGAGCAGAGCATCCTCAAATGGGTCAGATAGAATCCAGACAGAACTTTAACAGAAATTTGGAGATTTGAAAACAGTGTTCTGAAGTGTTTTTGCTTTAGCCTTGTGTGAGTTAGGAGGTCTGCAGCGCTGCCGGTGAGGTTTCGGTGAATGGGCCTTTTTAGTCTGGGCTGCTCTGAGTGAGTGTGTTTGTTTGTGTGGTTTTCAGGCGTGACTCCTGCTGAGTCCAGATGTGTAATAATGCTGAATATGGTGCTATTCACAGCCACACAAACACAGTTAAACACACGGGAGCTGGGATGAGGGGTTGTAGTGTCGAGGTATCTGACCACATCCTGCATGTTTCTCCTCTAGAGATCCTCAAACTACCTCGGTGCTCTCCTTACGCTCATTCAGCAACTTTTGGCTTCAAACTTGGTCAAAGAGCTGCTGGGAAATGAACCACCGAACCGATTCAGGTCTAAAGGTTATGTGTCGAGTTTATTCTAAGGCTTTTAACGTTTGTTTAAGAGGTGTTTCATGTTATTATCAAAGATCTGTTTGGTCCTTTAAGTAGCTTAGAATAACAAGACTCTGCTTGACCCTGGATGTCCTGTTGTCCTCTTGTGTGCTGAAAAATAAAAAACATCACTGTCTGAAGTGTCAGCTTCGTCCCTGGAAAGACTTGATCCGAGCAGATTTTTTTGCTCAGGCTCAGCACTTGTCAGCACCAAAAAGATCCGCGCTGACAACCCAGAGCCCTTTTGTGTAAAAGGTTAAATCGAGAGCAGTCGCTGTCATCTTGAAACCCTGAATTTGCTGCGGTAATTGAAAAGGAATGTTTGGTGGTTGAGGGAAAAGAACAGCGAGCCTTCCTCGCGCTCCAAACATTTTTTTTTACATGTATAATTTTGTTTTCTGTTTGTGTTTAGTTCCCGTATGCGGCTCCTCCACCTCAGGAACCGGTGAAGACGCTACGAAGCCTTATAAACATTCGAAAGGACACCCTGCGGCTCGTAAAGTACTCGCACCTCTTCCCACATGTCACAACATGTTATTAAACCACCTAATTTTAAGCTAACTGAGCCAGTTTTAGGACGAAGGCTATTTTAGGAGATGCTCTCAAACCATCCAAGCTTTTGAGTCATGCTGACTCCTGTGCCAATTCATAATCACATACTCGAGCCAGAAATAAAACATGCCTCTCATCCTTTTGTAACTTTTGCACATATTTAAATTAAAATAAGCTGGATTTTCTTCAAATTATCAAGTTATAAGTGGAATTCAGTCCTGCTGACTGAAATAGATGCAGATTTCTTTTGCACGTGTTTTTCCAGGTGCGCTGAGGACCTGAAGCTGCCAGGTGATGAGGCGGCGGGGAAAAACAGGGCCTGCTACAACGTAGAGTTCACCTTTGATGCCGACACGCAGGTGGCCATCACCATTTACTACCAGGCCATAGAGGAGTTCCACAATGGAGTGCCAGTGTGAGTCGAACTCTTCCATAAACAGAGTTACAGCCAAGTCACGTGCGTGAATGTGTTTATTTTTCATGGTGATTATAGAAAATCTGACACACACATATTTGCATTTGCTAATTTCTGGTTGTTTGCAGATATTTTTTTCTTCATTATTTACTAAAACCAACATAAAAGCATGACTCACAATAAAAGCAAATTATATATGAAATAAGGTAAATGCTTTGTGTTACATAGGTTTTTGTGTTGGTGCAAACTCACAAAGTTCTCACTGAAACAACTGAAACTTTTTATTCACACATCTGGACATGAGGGGTGGGAGCCACAGCCTCAAAATGAGATAGACATTTTTTCTGTTACTGCAGCTCACAGATCAGTTTTTATTAGTGCAAAAAAGAAGCATTTTGTATCTGATTTATTTTGCTGCTATACTGTCGTGCACAGTAATGTTTTGTGATGGTATAGCTGTTATTTTTTGACGTGACACTTATTTTAGCTTATGGTTAATGTTTGATAATCATTATGGGTGATAATTGCATAAAGTAAGTAAAGTTTATTTATATAGCACTTATCACAGAAAGAAAAATCACAAAGTGCTTCACAACGAACAAAACAACTCATAAAATCATCATAAAAATAAAACAACAAAATATCATAAAACAAATAAAAGATGTTTAAAATCAGAAAACACAAGATTTAGAAGCAGTTTTAAACAAAAGGGTAAAGTCGTAAAATTATCATAAAACAAAAGAAAGATAATTCAAATCATTATACAGATGAAGAAAACACAAAAGATTTAAGTAAAAGCAGGTTTAAATAAAAGGGTCTTCAGCTGATTACATTTTTTGTGGTTCTTCATTATACACAGAGCAAATAGAGCTTGTTTTTACCTTTGCTGACATGTTTCGGTGTCTACTGCTGCCTTCATCAGAGCAACCGCCGGATGTCAATGACGTCACTTCCGTTTATCTGCGGGCAGCAGAGGACGATATCGCCCTCTGCTGCCCGCGCCTTCTCCATTGATCACCATGTCCCACGAGTGGTCCAGTGTGTATACTCCTTCGTCCCTGTTCATGGTCCTGGGTCCACATCTCCTTATTTCAATTGCTTCTTTGATCCATCTTTTGAATTTTTGTTGCTCTGTGTTTATGATCTTTGTGTTATCCCAGTCATCATGGACTGGGATAACACAAGGCGGCAGTAGACACTGAAACATGTCGGCAAAAGTAAAAACAAGCTCTATTTGCTCTGTGTATAATGAAGAACCACAAAAAATGAAATCGGATAGAAAACACAGAACGAACGTAACAAAGAGGGTCTTCAGCTGCTTTTGAAAGGTGACCAGACTGTCAATACTACATATGGTTAAAGGAAGTTAATTCCAAAGTCGGGGTGCAACAGCCTGGAAAGAGCGATCACCTCGATTTTTCTATCTGGTCTTTGGAACTTCTAGGAGGTTCTGGTTTATGGACCTGAGGGCTCAGGTTGGAGCATAAGGCTTTAACAGTTCAGTAATATAAGGAGGAGCTTGGCCATGTAGAGCCCTGAACGTTCTAGTCAGGATTCTCATAAGGTTAATGGGTAACCAGTGCAGAGACATCAGAATAGGAGTGATGTGAGCTCTTCTGTTTGCTCCAGTTAGGAGCCTGGCTGCAGAGTTCTGCAACTGAAGGCGGTCAAGGGCTTTTTGGTTAAAACATGTGAAAGTCTGACTAAACATTTTGTACTCAGTGGTCATTTTATAATAATCATCTAACCAGTGAGAGAAAACTGCTTTTATTTGGCCATTAAATAAAAACAATTTATATAACATCAGATGTCAGTATATTTTAAATTTGCAATTAAAATTGCAAATTTGTAAAGATAACTAGTGATTATATGCTGAAAGAAACTGATGTTTACAAAAGCTAGATTTAGAACTAAAATTACTGAATGGAGTATGTCTGTAAATGGTGTTAAATTATGGAATAACCTTAAAAGGGAAATTAAAAAATCGCTGTCATTTAATATATTCAAAAAATGTACAAAATTGAGTGTACTAAGTAATTATGAAAATTTTACATTAAACCAATGGTCATGATTGCTCTGGAAATAAGAACAGGAAATACTTAAACATTAATCTGTATATGTGTCTGACAAATGGAAACTGTTTTTTTCTGGAAAAGGGGGCAGAAATTACAAGATGTTTTTCTTCATTTTGCTCCTTTTCGTTCAATTTTGTTATGTGTATCTTATTGTTTAGATGTTTTATTTGTTTTTATTTTGAATGACATAAAGTTAATAAAAATAAAATAAAAAATTGGATCAAGTTTCTGATCGGAAACTAAAGGAAAATTATTTTTTTCATTTTTATGTTTTTACAGATAAAAAGCAGAGCACTCAAATATGCACATAGAACAAAACTGACCCTCATTAATTCTCAGCAGTGTATTGAGTTGATATTTGAGAAAAGCAAAATTAAATAAATATAACAAGCACAGAGCTGCAGGGAGTGAGTCAGGCAATTTCCTAGACTCCCATAATAAATTAGAAATTCTTAAAAATCTTTAATTAGCACTAAATATACCTCATGTGCTGGAACGTAAACACACACTTTCAATTAATGTTGCAGCTTCTAAGAAGGCAACAACTCAGAAAAACCAGACTGGAAATAAAACAAATCTGTTTTCTTCTAAAAAATCTTGTTTCAAATGTTGGTTTTTACCCTTTTTCTTTTTTTATGTAAACCACTTATTTAATAGTCCTTTTTATATATAAAACATTCTTCCCCACTGAAATTAAAGACTTTGTAAAAGAAAAATATATTCATGAATATCAATAAGCTCCATCTCTTGTTCTTATTCTCTGGAAAATTGTTAAATGCTAACTGCTGCAACATTTAGAAGCTTTCAAAAAAATAATCAAAAACAGTTATTTACTGTTTCCTCTCCTTCTGTTCTCCCTCCAGTTACCTTCCACAGGACAGCTCGCTTCAGTCGGAGACGGTCCATTTCAAACGAGGAGTGTGCCAACAGTTCTGTCTTCCCTCACACACCGTCAACCTCAGCGAATGGGCCGATGAGGAGGTTTGTGTTGGCTCTGCTCAAACACAGGTTGTGTTTGAGGCTCCTGGCTCACAACTGCCGTCTTTGTCTCCTCAGCTGCTGTTCGATATGGACAAGGAGATCTTCCCCATGGTTGTGCAGGCTGTGGTAGACGAAGGAGAAGGTGAGAGGGTCGGTGGTATCGCAGAACTGGCCGATTTGAATATATTTAGAAGAATTTCACACACTTTTTCTGTTCCCAGAACATCTGGGCCATTCTCACATACTGCTGGCTACGTTTGAAAAGGTAAGACTCAAACAGGTGAAAACACACTTTATAATTAGTCTATTATAACTGGAACGGATTAAAAATGCACATTTTGACTTGACAGAACATCTGACAGCCTGCGTCCACAAAATCATGCCATATTTAAATATAACACAAATGTACATAGTATTGCTAGAAATGGCTGTGGAGATTATATTTTAAGCCAGCCTGATAGAGAGGGATGATTAATATTAATACGTGGTTCTTCCCTTGTTCTGCAGCACATGGATGGGAGCTACTGTGTGAAGCCTCTGAAGCAGAAACAAGTGGTGAATTTTTTTATTTCTTCTCCTCCCTTCCTTCCTGCTTTTGTTTTAAATTTTCAAAGTGCAAAATATTTCTTTCCTCTTGAATGTTTTATGCCTGACCCTTGAGACCGTACGCCTTTATTCTTCATTGTGTTCCCTTTTCCCAGGTGGATGGAGTGAGCTACCTGCTGCAGGAGATTTATGGGATAGAGAACAAATACAACAGCCAGGAATCAAAGGTAGATCAACAAAGGGAGCGTTTCAAACCTCTTTCATCTCAGGAGACATAATAAATCAGTTCCTTTGTGGCTTGACACTAAAGTAGTTCTTATCTTTATATATAATTTTTTATCTGCAGGTTTCTGATGATGAGATCAGTGACAACAGTGCGGAGTGCGTTGTGTGTTTGTCTGACGTGCGAGACACTCTGATTCTACCGTGCAGACACTTGTGTCTCTGCAACGCCTGTGCAGACACGCTGCGTTACCAGGCCAACTGCTGCCCCATCTGCAGGCTGCGTGAGTCTCCTTCTGAGATCAGAAACTCAAAATCATTAATAAAGAAGATTTTTACTGCTGGAATAATCCTTGGTACTCTGATTAGGATGTTTGTTGTATTTTATAGTTTCTAAACACAGATTTCAAATGAAAGGCCAAGAGTTCCTTGAATGAATGCATATCCCTCACCACCTCCAGTTCCAGAGATTTAAGCTCATCTCATGTTGAGATATTATTAAAGTATTTTGATCATATCTTGAAAAACAAACGTTCTGCACAGTCTCATGTAGCATTTTAACCTGCAGCAGATTATGTGATGAAAATGACTCTGGGCTATCTATAAAACTGATTGAGTTATAACTCTTTCTGTGTTTATAAATATTGATCAGCTGTGGCAGCCATCATGAATCGGATCAATTCCAAGAGTTAATCAGTTACGGATGCACATCCAGTCACCACTTGCTTAGATTTTCATTATAATTTGTGTAGAGGTTCAAGAGATACTTTGCTAACATTACACACAGAGGCAAAAACATTATTGTCCACCTTTTACCTCTTGGTGGTGGTGAAGCATAGTAACTACATTTTTCATGTCATTTACACCATTGGTTGCATTTTTCTTGTATTTTGTTGGCTCGTCTTAAACATTTCTCATTAAGCTACACAGTTCAGCTATTTGAAAAATTTATTCCAGATAAGATACAATCTTATGTTTACTAAAAAAACAGTAAAAACACATTTTACAGTCTAAAAAATCATTATTTACATTTATGCTCATCAAGTTTTGGATCTTAGTCTCTGATTCTGACCTCTCTGTGGTATTCAGCTGCAGAATTATTTCTAGTGTCTTCTTGGTTGAATTATTTGAGTCACAGTTTGGTTGAATTGTTTACCCAGCTAGAGAAATAATAATAATAATAATAATAATAATAATAATAATAATAATTTATTATTATTATTATTATTATTATTTTGCTCTGATTGGTCCCTCTGTGGATAAAATCTCACTCCTCAGACTGAGGCTGTTCCATTGTGTCATTAATCATTAAAAGGAGCTTTATGATGTTTCATAATTAATATTCATTCACTGTCAACTTTGCTTTTACCAATAACATTTTACATTTAGCTCCTGGAACAAGATAATATACAGTATAAACATTGGAAGCTGTTGAAGGGAGTGTTTTTTAAACACAGTAACAGGTATAGCACAGATGAAAGTTTTCTGTCGTTTATGAAGATGTGCCCAGGCAGAAAGACTAAACATGCTCTGCTGCATTGCTTCTGCAAATGATACAACGGCACCTGAAATGTTACAGCAGGTATAAAATTAGCAGCATTATTTTAGGATGTACTCGGAGGCAGAGCTGGATGGGAAAAAGGGAAGGAACATGCTGAACATTTTATTTCATCCACTTTATGTAAAATTAACATTTGTTGTCCTTTTGAAAAAATAATATTTTTATTTATTTATTTTTATTTCTTTCCCCTGTCAGCATTTAGAGCTTTGCTGCAGATCCGAGCCATGAGGAAGAAGGTCAGTCCTCTGACGCCAACCAGCTTTAACCCCGTCATCACTTCCCAGACGTCAGACTCAGAGGAACACTCGGTGAGGCAGAAAACAGCATCTGAAATCTCTAGGCAGCATTGACTGATTTTTCTCCTCTTTGCTCAAGGCGTCGGAGCACATCCCTCCTGGTTATGAGGCGGTATCTCTCCTGGAGGCTCTGAACGGACCTCTCACCAACTCCTCAGGGCCTCCTCCTCCTCTCCACTCTGGTCCCAGCCATGTCTCTGGGGTGCTCCCCCCATACAGCAGCGAACCCCACCCGGCACCGGCCCGATCCCTCTCACCGCTTGACCAGTCCAACTCCAGTCAGGGACTCAAACTGAAGAAGAGCGGGTCAAAGTGAGGCTGCCTCTTGGTTTAAGAGTCCTGGTTCTTGTTTTGATTCAAACCTACAGGAAAATATAACAGAAAATACACTTTAATTTTCTAAAATACTCATGTAAGATAAATAAACGAACACTTTTCTTCTTGTCTCTTCACTTGTTTATTTTAGATCACTTTCCCAGAATTCCTCTGTGCTTCCTGAAGAGGAGGATGAGAAGTCCTGCAGCGAATCAGACGCCTGCCGCCACAAACTGGTAGTGGATCAACAGGAGGTGTGTGTGTGTGTGTGTGTTTACATTAAAAAGGCTTCACTTGTCTTTCAGTATGTCTACAGCTGCTTTAGAAGGGTTAACATTTAGTGTTTTTTTACATATAAGATCATGTAGCATCGTGAGCTCACAGCTGCTCTTCTGGTCTCACAGAGTGGAGTGACTCCAGACAGTGAGAACCTGACTCTCTCCTCTTCTGGAGCCATTGATCAGTCATCCTGCACCGGAACCCCACTCTCCTCCACCATCACCTCGCCTGAAGGTACACAAACAAACACACAGCTTGAACTTAACTTTTAAAGCTAAATCAGAGCTGCTTGGTTGTCCTTTTCACATTTAAACCTTTGACATTATTGCCATCAGCAAAAGAAGAGATTAAGATTCCAGTTGGTTTCATGCTATAGTAGGAAATCAGATTTTTACATCCCAGGGATTTTGGGGGATACTTTTGAAGTGTGTTTTATCTGAAAGTTATGAAACAACCATAGAAGGCTTCCTGAACAGCCTGTGTTCAGAGAACCAGTTCATATCTGACAGGACTGATGAGCTAACTGCTAGTCCAAGCACCGCCAAGACTAAAGCAGATTGCTGCCAATGTAAAGTTTACACGTTATATCACTCAATACATTTGCAGTGGTCTCTAGTAGGAATGAATGTCTTGTAAGTCGTACTTGGGGGGTGGGGTCTCAGATGCGCCCGAATCAGGAAGTACAAGTCGGCTGGAGGAGAAAGTAGCTTCAGACAACAGGATTTGGAGTCTTATTTCCTGATATTCAGACATCTCTCCACTGATTGGCTAACAGCAACGTGACTCTACCACTGACTCTGTTTGTTCTGCAACATTGATGTTTTATCTCCACAAATAACACAAGCCTGCAGGAGTTCTGCTGTGCGGTGGAGTTGCTAATGCTAACAGTTAGCTTCTACTAGCCAAGAAGTTCTCTGCTGTTTCCTGGACGCTAAACCAACAACAGCCTTCCCCATCGTGAGTCAAGATGGGTGAGTCCATGAATGTTAAGTGACAGTGTGACGTAGATCTGTCAGGCTTTTCTAATCCTAGAGTTTCATCGTCTATTTTCTATCAGAAGCTAAAGCAGGAGATAGGAGTAGGAGACTATTTTCATGTTCAGTTTTCAGGTGAGAATTGGGCCCTTTGGTGCGAGTTTCATCACAACAGTATTTGAAATCTCATAAAAACCCAATTCAAAGATCTTCATAACGTATACACATGAATAGAAACTTTTTTTTAGTTTCAAAAGAGAAGAAAAACATTATCACATCTATTAAAGCCTGATTTAATAAGGAGGATTAGTTTTTTCCAGTTATATATTCACTAGTAATCCACCTTAACGGGAATAAATCATCCAAATCCCGAGTCGGACCGTGATGTGTGTCTCCGTCTGTCCGTCAGACCCGGTGAGCAGCAGCCTGGCCCAGTCAGTCATGTCCATGGCTTCGTCCCACTCGCAGCACTCCCACATCAGCGCTGACACCATGTCCTCCATGTCAGGGTCCTACCTGGCGGGAGCCGAAGGCGAGACGCTGGGGGACGAGGGGGGAGGAGCGGAGGGTGAGGAGAACCAAGACGCCCCCTTGGAGAGCCGAGGACCATCGCAGCAGGATGTGGTGAGGATGGAGGGACGGAAGGAGGAGATATTTGGATCCAATACTAACATTTAATGTTTGTTTTTTCATTCAGGATTTTTCTAAAGAGACAAAAGAACAACAAAACTATTCAATGGCTGTGGAGGAGCAGGATTCAGAGGTAACACACACACACACACACACACACACACACACACACACACACACACACACACACACACACACACAAACGAACTTTGTCAGAGATGTGCATTTTTCGTTTTAAACATGACTTTATTTTGTATTTTTAGGGAAATGATGTGACAGAAGAGGAGTGCCCCTCCCCCTCTAATGGGAAAGGTAATTATTGTACTCATTCCTCACCTTTAATCCCTGACCTCTCACACTTCCTCTGCATTCACCACTCTCCAGTCATGAGAAAACCAGATTCATCTTTTCACACAAATATATAACATTATATTTATCTCATGAAGAGAAATAAATATTTCAAATTAAAAGCATCTCATGTCTGTTATCGTCCTCTAGATGGAGCAGTTTGCTTTATTTTGTGCTTGTTGAATAAAACCCTGCAGCGTCAGAGCAGGGGGTGAATCTTTTCTCATGTAGAGTATGTGCAAGCTGATCTGATCACAGTAAAGGCTGAGTTTTCTCCACCAGAAGCCCTTTGATCAGGGTTTTTATGTGATACAATAAACAAGCCCACTGCAGTCCAGCTGTGATTCTGAAAAGACAAACCAGCAGAAACGCAGCATGAAACTGTTCTGAAGCAGAAGAACAGCTTGAATATGATTTATTAACCCAACTTGAATTTAATTTGTAGGAAATATTGTCAGAAATGGACACATCCTTTCATCCCCAACAGGAAACGAGCCCCTCCAGGCATCCTGTCATGTTTAGATGAGGTTCTGCTGCGCTCCAGGCTGCTCAGTTCCATTTGCATGAGTTGCATTTTTCCATTTGAGTGTAAAACATGAATATGTATGTTTGCTGTATTTGTTTAAGAGGTGACCTGTTCATCTGCTGTTTTTTTGGCTGCATCATTTTTCATCTGTGTCGCTCATTAATGCACTTTTGGTTTGAGTGGACAAAGTGTGGTGTTCACTGCTGCTGGGGCTTGAAGCAAACATAACAAGGTCACCTTTAAACACAACAGCTCCAAACATGTTAATGAGTTCCTCTGAGAATGTTTTCTGTGTGTGTGTGCGCGCGCGCGTGTGTATCTTTTAACACCTCGGTTCTGACCTAGTGCCCCTCCATTTGGAGTGAGTCTCTGACTGAACACGTATGCTCTGTGGGATGTGTGTTTGCAAGCACACAAGTGTGCATCTGCTCTGTCTGTGCTTAAGGTGTTTGTCACACCTGTAGGTTCTCTGTAGACAGGAAGCGTTATTCACACTCTGACTCAGAAGAATGCTATGCAAGTCCAGACCTTTTACCGTGTCCCAACACAGTTTGTCAGAAAATTAATGTGCTGACCAGAAATTAGCTAAATCATGCTACATAAATGTGAGCAGTTATATTTTGTGTGTGTGTGTGTGTGTGTGTGTGTGTGTGTGTGTGTGTGTGTGTGTGTGTGTGTGTGTGTGTGTGTGTGTGTGTGTGTGTACATCCATCTGTTAGCAAAATATCTCAAACTATTGGACTCATTTTAATAAAACTCTAAAGCCAACTGCACATTGGAAGCATCAGCGGCGCGGAACGGCAGCGGAACTTCGCTGCTTAAAATAGAATCCATTATCGTCTATGGGGTTGATTCAAACCAGTCGCAACGCGGCAATTTTCAGATGCCTCCCAGAAGTGGCACGCCGTGCCGCTAAAGATAGGATCGAGTTCTATTTTTGGTTTCAGTGTAAAATGCTCGGTAATTTTCAAAATAAAAGTCTATTGCAGCGATGCAATTTTATATCTATGTAGATTACGTCTAGACGTGTGACCTCACAGTTTATTTATTTACCGCACCGTTCAAGAAGTGTAGTGGTGTGTTTTTCATGGCTTTAATCCTGGCAGTAGAGAGGAACATCATATATGACATCAAACATGATTTCCTTCTTTTTGGTTTAATAGCAGATGGCATAAACAAACCGTGACCTTTGAAGTCTTTAGGGATTTTGTGATCTTGCGAGTCCAGCGAGAAGCGTGGCGGTGAAGCCGCCTCGCGGCTGAGATTCTCCCGGTGTGCACTGGCAACAGTGGTGCCCCCAAGGGGTGGCCATAACCACCCCTAGAAAATTGTTTTCTGGAGGCACCCCTGACTGGCAAGCAGCGAAAATCGCGAGTAAACCGTTCCGCTGCCGTTCCGCAATGCTGATGCTTCCAGTGTGCAATAAGCTTTAGGGAATCTTCAATGGACGTTCTTGTACAGCTGATTTATGACCAACCGCAATAGCAAACACAGTAATGAACAGTGATATTTAGGAGTATTGAGCCAGAACTTAATGTGATAATGACTGAATCATTCACAACACAATCTCTTCTAAGTGCTCACCAATTGGGAATGGCATTAATCTTTCAAGATTTGACCAAAACAACAATAACTCCATCATTCCTCAACATATGATGATCTTAGAGTAAACATAAAAGGTGGAGGTCAATGTGAATTCGTTCCTTGACGATACTCGGACATGGTGTGTCGACAGTACATTCTAGTTCCCAGTGTGTTGGTTTTTATTTGTCATTTTCTTGTTTCCTTCATGTTTATCTAGACGCCTTTTGCTATTTTACCCATTACAATTCCATCTTTATCTCTAAAAGGTTGTGTGCTTGCAGATTTATGAACCATAATCCTGCACTTTTATTAGATTTACATGTTTGTCTAAATTCAGTCTACACACAACTATCAACTTTCTACTAAAAGCAACTTTTAGAGACAACTCCAAATTATTTTATCACCAGATGTTTCATTCAATCTTTTTCCATTTCCACTCCAGCATGGCCACCCTCCCTTTCCCTCTCTCCCTCACCTTGCTTGCCCCCCAGCTCCCTCTCTTGTCCCTCCTCCTTCCCCCAGCTGTGCCTGGCTGCTCTTGTTTGACCTTTGCCCTCGCTTGCAGGTGGGCGGAGCAGGTGTCCAGAGTTGGCCAATAACAATCAGGGCGTCGCCCACTGTGACACGCCCTCTTTGGGGTTGGATAATGAGCAGGCTCCCGACAGCCGATTCGCCGGTGAGTGGCAACCTGTCGAACATGGACCAATGAGAGCTGAGGATAGAGGAAAGGAAAAGTGAGAGGCGCACGAGTCAACAGCTAGCGTCAAAACTTGAGAAGGTTATTTGCCGTACGATTATATGAAGTAAAGATAAGAATGAAAACAAATCAGGATCCTTCCTTCTGCTCTTCATTCCTTTCCTTTAGTGTTGTGGTTCTTGTGCACTGTTTCCTTCCTCTTCCTCTTAGCAGAAGCTCGTGTGTGTGTGTGTGTGTGTGTGTGTGTGTGTGTGTGTGTGTGTTGTTCTTATTGGATGTCTTGATGAGTGGTTTTTGCATGCATTTTCTCTTCACTCTTTTTTTGTTGAGTGATTGACGGAAGTGTCCCCACTATGGAAGTTCATGTTCAGTGTCTGCCAGCTCTGAGCCGCTTTGCCAAACATCTGCATCATCTTCTCATCCTTCACCCCTCCTTCTTTTCTTCCTTTAACCCTCCTTGGTGGGTCACTTTTAGGAGAGCTGAAGGTTCTTCAGGTTCTGTTTTCTCCAGTTCTTCACATTTTCCTGTTTTACCACGAGTGATGAAGGCTCTAACTGGAAACACTGGCTGTAAAACAGGAAGTTTCACGATGTCTCATGAAACAAGAAGAAAAGTAAACCAGAGAATAAAAACATAACTCATTAAAATGACTTTGTTGACTAGTTACTGCAATAGATGAAAATAAAATAAAATTTTGACTTTCAATGAAATTTATCTCCTAAAGAATCAATGTTTTTAAACTTATTAGGTTTAAACTTCCTGAACCTTCAACTCTGCATCGTTCTTGTTGCTTTTCACTACTTTCACACCTAAATCTCGATTCCACTCAGTCCCTCGAAACCACTTTTTGACCCAGTTGGTGTTTTATGCCAAATGTTGTGACTTGTTTCCTATTTGTGTGTCGTAAATGTTTTGTTATCTCTCTTGTTTCTCTCCTTCTCTGATCCCTTCATCATTATCCTCATCCTCTTCTGATTTTTCCCTGAACATTTTCCCTCCCTTCCCTTTTTATTCCTTTTGTGTCTCTTCTTCTTCATCTTTTCCCCTCATCTTTGGCTTTCTTTCGGATGGACAGATGAGGAGTCGTGCCCAGTGCACATTGAGGACTAGGTATGGAGTAACAGTTAGATCAAGGATCCGATTTCAGGGTGACACAAAATAAACAAAAGCTTCCCAAGATTTATTTTCCTAATTATGTAAGAAGCTAAAAAAATACAAAAATAAAACGATAAATGATAAAATAAAATGTATTTTTTTATTTGTTTGTATTTTGGGGCTCAACAACAGAAAGCTTTCTTTCAGAAATGAAAGGGGCAAAGGCAGGAAAAAAAATCCCCTAAAATCCTTTTGAAACATCGGTTCATAAATCATGAAAGCAAAAAAAAAAAAAGATTAAGGCATCTCGCTGCAGTTCTTCTCTTAAACAGTAGGTGTTGCTACTGAGCAAATACAGCTGCTTTGTAGGAATATCATTAGAGCGAATCAAACAGGAAGTACATTCCTTGTACAAAAGTTTAACTTTTCATTTAAAGCTAATCTGGTTAATTTGAGCGATTTTTGGTGTTTTTGTGCATCTGTACATTTTGGGTTTGTGTTTAGTCAGACAGATATGTATGATGTGGGCTGTGACTGCTGGCAGCAAATGGTCTTCATGAGGGAGATTCTAAAGAGAGACGGAAGAATCACTGTGGTGGCCCCTCAAGGGAAAAGTTTTCAAAAAAGTTGCAAGGATGCTCAGTTTCCTAACATGAGTCACAGGTCCTCACTGCTGTGAACCAGAAATTTATACCGACATATTCACAAGAGTTGTGGGAACTCATTGTCAACACTTTTGAAGTGAAACAATGTTAGGAGACCAAATTGTGAATACAGTGAGGATAAACGGGGAATTAACTGAACAAATTGGGACAAGATATGACAAAACTGCATAAAAATGTTGCCAGACAGTTGCACATTTTGTTTGCATCTCTGTTACATGACTCACATGACCTGGTCATGGGTAAAACTTTGCATACCTGCCAAATTCAGTGTCATTAAAATTGAAAAAGCGTGTACTTTTTGCAATTCTATCTCCAGCTTGTCTCAAACTGTCAGTCCAGTGAGACATTGGCGTTCCCTTCTGTAATTTCAAATTTATGCATAATTATTCTAAAAATAGACTGAAATGAGTGAAGAGATTTGTTTTACACTCAAACCAACATTGGACTTTTGGAATAATCAAATAATCCTGAAACGATTCTCCTGTAAAGGTTCTCTTTTTCTGTCTCTTTTAGACCTCGTGTATCTCGGGGGCTACCGGTCTGTTCTGGATCCCCGCCCCCATCACATCTCCACCAGCAACATCAACCTGGAGGAGCAGGAGGCCGAGAACGGGAACAGCCAGAGTCCCCAACATCCCCGCCGTGGACCACTCATCGTCTAATGAACCCATCTGAACCATCCAGGGTGGAGCTTCTCTCAGTCTGACATTAGTGCAGCAACACTGGATCCCGCCTTCACTGAGCAGAGAAACACAACACTTCCTTCACTGATCGCTGAAACCCTGCTGGAGTGGAAACGGAAGGAAAGAAGAACTATCTGTGCACTTTTATCTCACACGTTTTCCTTCTTTGGTTGTCTGTAATGTGTTTTAGGAATTACTGCTACCTTATTATTTATTACCCATAGATTTAATGAGAGCTGTGTGTTGTGACGATATCTTACATGCTGCTCCTATTCTCTGCTTTTCCTTTCCTTCCTACTGTGTTACCAGCCAAACAGTCAGGTGTTACTGTGATCGGCAATCGGATTTATAACTTCTTCTTCTTCCTCTTCTGTGTTAAACTGTGTGCTGAGTGAGTGGTCGGACTCTTTGACGCTAAACATCAGCTCTCACCGGACTACCTTACCGAAGTAAAACATGCTGACCCTTCCTCTTCGGATCAGGGAGCTTCAATCTCGACTTCGCATGCAGCTTTTACGTTTTCCTCCCATTCCCATGATGCTGTTGAAACACCTGAGCTGAATGTAAAATTCAGATGAACTTTTAAGGAGGTGAACAAGCCAAGAAATGGCTGCCAAAATGACTAGAAAAAAACAACACAGAATGTAGGATGGTTGCATATAGGGGAATGTACATGTCACCTTAATATTTACTTAAACTGGAATTAAACTTTGCCACACACAACCCTCAACGGCCATCCTCTTCATCAGCTCCATTTCGCATGTCAGTATTAATGTAGTGCAACAGGAAGCAATAAAAGACACTTCATCTCCGTCTTTTCCTGCACTGCGATGCGTATCTGCGGTTTGCACTGGCCTGTTATATTCAGACTAAATGTTTTCCATATGTTGATGTTGCCATTCTGAAGGGATTTACTGTAAGAAAAACCTCCTGTAGTGAATTTCTTCATCCTTGTTTATTTCAGATCATCTCTTGTTTCTGAAGCTTTTAGTTGGTTTTTGTTTGATTTCGTAGAACGTTAGCGTGTCTCTCACCGGTTGTTGATGCTTTCTGTGTTTTCATTTGTTGCAGAACACTGTTGGTTAGAAAATATGTGAAACTCTTGTAAATGTTTACATACACGTGCAAACATTGGACCCACATTACCAAAACAACAGCGTCTACATTCGATGCACTAATAGCTGACTCCTAGACGACACACTTTGCGGTGCATGAGGTGATGGTAGAGTAAGCATGTTAGTCCAGGTCAGCCTGCACCCTGCTGTAGACTTGATAACGGACCACTGCACAAACCTGAGGTGGTACCATATCGTGCTGTAGTAATGTTTCAGTTGACAGTTGGCACCCTGTAATATTGGCCTGTTCAGGTCAAGACTTCTGCACTAATATAACCAAGCTGCAAACAGTCACATGATCAGTATGAATGTGCAGGCAAACGTGTACTCTGGTATCAATCACAGTATGATTTCAACACAATCTGCAAAAGCCCCACTTTTCTAAAGTAAAAATGACAAAAACACTTAAAATAAAGTTTTTGCAACTAAACAACTGCTGCGTGATTTCCTGTTATTTTCCCAGGGTGGGGTTCTTAATGGCTTTCCTAAAAGGTTTGTTACAAGAAATCTCATGATTTGTTGTTTTTCAAACTGATAAGTTTCTTTTTGCATCTGATTTTCTGGACAAGTAAATGTTTTGGTCACACTGAAATATTTCCAACCATCAACCAGTTTTCTGTAACACACAAAGATAACCTGACTAAAGAGATGATAGTTTTCAAATGAGGATTTTATTTAAGGGATAAAAGCCGTTTTAAAAAAGTAATTGTCCCACTTAACTTGATCCGTACAGGTGAGTTAATTTCCTCTAGTCACACCTAGACCCAATACCAGAACTGTACAGTAGAACCTGCCTGACAACAAGCTGCAAGATCTGAAAAAGCAACACATCGTGACCCATTCTAAAGTAATTCAAAATCAGAAATCAGAACATATATAGTTCACCCTGTAATCGGTGGGTTGCTGGTTTGAAACCAGGCTTTGTCCATGTCAATCACTGTGTCTTTGGGCAAGACACCTTACCCACCTTTGCCTGCTGGTGGTGGTTGGAGGAACTGGTGCCACAGATGGTGTGGCAGCCTCGCCTCTGTCAGTGTGCCTCAGGGCAGCTGGGGCTACAGTGTCACCATCAGTGTGTGAAAGGGTGAATAACTGACTGTAGTATAAAGCACTGGCCATAGTGTCTAATGCAGGAAGTATCTGGTGTGTTTTTGGTCTGTGATCTGGTCCACGGCTGGCTGCAGCCTAGGTCGGAGCCCCGGCACCTTTCCTGGTTCTTTCCTTAGAGGGGAGAGTCACTCAGAGAGCACTTCAAGTTACGGCCATCGACTTTACTACCGAGGTACTTCAATAAAAACGATGAGGCAGTGATTCAATTTTAACTAGATTCATATATAAAAAGCAGAGAGATGGTAGCCTGGCAAGCCATCCTTTATATGTGAATATATAGTCTGGCCACGACCCATTGACAGCTCTCAGTCATGTGGGGGGATCTACGGTTGTCTTTCAAACTGTCTCTGCATGCTATTGGACAACAAACAACGTGACGTACTCACTGTTAAGGATGACACTGTTGAAGAAGACGCAAATACATCCTTTTTCTAAATAAACTTAAATACCTCTATCTGCTCTTGACTCAAAGAAAAGCCCAAGTCTTAAAAGTCCAAAGTTGATGCCAAAGCCTATTGTATGAAAACCAGGAAACTGTGAGACGTGGCTGCACCACGCCCATGCTGTGTGAAACAATAGTGAAAATCGTTGGGTGTTTGTGCCTGAATAAGTGATTTTGGAGTGAGATCAAAACAATTCCAACCTACTTACATCAACCAGATTGTCTTTTAAAGGTCAGACAGAAACCTGGATTCAAATGACCCAGGTCAGTTAACACACAAATAATCCAACAAGTGCTAGCCTGAAAATCAGCAACCAAATAAATGAAGCTGGGCAGTTAGCATGTCAGGTGAGTCTCATAATTGCCTTTAAAGGCCAAATTCACAGAACCCAAAGTGAATAAAGTTCTGGAAGAAAAGGAAGCCAAATAAATATCTCCTGTACTGGTGATATATGGGATCAACACCTGTTCAATTCAATTCAGTTTATTTCTATAGCGCCAAATCACGACAAGAGTCGTCTCAAGGCACTTCACAAAGTAAACATTCCAATACAGTTCAGTTCATTAAGCCAATCAGTAAAAAAGTTTCCTATATAAGGAACCCAGCAGATTGCATCAAGACACTGACTGTGTGTTGATACAATCCTCATACTAAGCAAGCATGTAGCGACAGTGGGAAGGAAAACTACCTTTTCTGGTGTATCTGGTGAAAAACTAACTTTCCAGACAAACATCAGACCAACAGTTAGACATGGTGGTGGTAGTTTTATGGTCTGGGGCTGCTTCAGAACCTGGATGACAGATGTAACTGATGGAACCATGAATTAGGTAATTAGTACCTTGTCACCTGTTTTGAGGCAGGAATTATTCACCTGATCAGTTTTTAGGAAGATTCGTCAGTAATGAAGCAACCTGTTGTCATGTTTGGCTCATCAAACACTAGCTGTGATGCCATTTTCTGGGAGAAATGCAGAAGTAAACAGAGACAAGATCTGGGTGGGTCTGATCTGGTGAGATTTTCCTCATGTTACAAAGACACAGCTGCTAGAGGGACAACCAGTCATTACATGTGCGTGAGATTAATTGAGGATAATTTTCATATAATGTCTTTACCGCATTGTGTGAGAGATCACGTTTCACTCTGATCTAATTGTACCTTCTCGTTTTCTGCTGTGTCACATCATCTGTTTTTAAGCGTTCAAAGTTTCCTGTTTTCCTGTTGTCTTGTCCTGTTTTTCCTGTTTCCCTGTTGTCTTGTTTTATTATTGTTCCTGGTGACAGGAGGCTGTAAAATCACATCATCTCAGCTTCACACAGATAAATGTCTTCCTCCTGGATTTTGATTTAGTTTGTTTGTTCTCGTTCTAAAACAATCATCCTGAATCTCAGCTGCATGTTATGGGTCTCCTCCTTCTGTGAGCTAATTATCGATCATGTTTGTCCACATGGGAGGGATTTCTCATTTCAGGCAGTTTGTGCTCTATGCACAGCCCTCCTCAGCTGCAGCTTGCAGCAAGCTCACTCTGCAGAAATGAACGTTATCTTCCCTCTACTGCTCATCCTAGCAGGTATGTAAGCCTTTTCTACTATCCATTCTTGCTCATTGTTTTTTTATGATCAAAACAAGTATTGCAGATTGTTTGAATCTGAGAGATGCAAATATACTAACAGATTGCCAAATTTCTTGTGTTCTCTCCTTTTTTAAAATCAGCTGTAATAATCTCAAATTAAATAATAATTTTATGGTAACTTATATCTCCGCCCTTCTAGATAGACAAAACTTTTATTAGAATAGAATAAATATTTTTAACTTAACTTGAAACCCAAAAATGCATCTAGTTTTTAAAAAGTCACAGATAAAAAGATACTGACAATCACGTTGGGTGAACCTTTAAATAAAAATGTTCAAAACTAAAAATAGAGCAATAAGCACAAATACTTGGTTTATTTCCATTTTCTGTTCATTGGTTCTATCTTGTTTCTTTACTTTGAAAATTTGTTTTCTAAAATGTAAAAAATATTTGAAAAGATTTTTTTGAAAATCAATTTTAGATATAATGTTTTTTTTTATCATCAATATTATTGTTGTTATTGTAAGAGAAGCACAATAAAGCAGCTAGTGATTGCAATTGTTAACAAGATTGACTCAATGGGTGGTCAGTCAACGTGAAACTCAAAAATATTACATTTGTTAGTGTGGCATTGCAGTAAAAATAATCCTGACCAATTACTCAATTTTTATTCATACAAATTCATGCTAGAAGCAACATGTGAAAGCTGTCTTTTATTTATTTACATTTTTTTCAGGTTTATATTTTTAAACTTTTCTTTATATTATAAATGACCGTATTTAATCACTTGAGCAAAAAGTTGATTTGCAGGCAAAAGCTAAAAAATGTTCAAAAATGTTTTAAAGTAGTACAGACAATAGAACCTATTAGTTTCTTTTATAATAATAATAAAAAGTTTGTTATTACAAAATACCATGTTCATACTTTTCTATCATTGAAAATCTTTTTCTAAAAATAATCATTTGAACATTTTACACGTTGTATTTGTACTTTATGATGTATATAATATTTCTAAAGCATTTATTTTTATTCAATTCAATTCAATTCAATTCAGTTTATTTATATAGCGCCAAATCACGACAAGAGTCGTCTCAAGGCACTTCACAAAGTAAACATTTCAATACAGTTCAGTTCATAAGCCAATCAGTAAAAAAGTTTCCTATATAAGGGACCCAGCAGATTGCATCAAGACACTGACTAGTGTCATTGTGTTGGTACAATCCTCATACTAAGCAAGCATTTAGCGACAGTGGGAAGGAAAACTCCCTTTTAACAGGAAGAAACCTCCAGAGGATCCTGGCTCAGTATGAGCAGCCATCCGCTACGGCTCACTGGGGATTGAGAAGACAGAGCAGGCACAGGCACACCCCACACCCACACCCACCCACACACACACACACACACACACACACACACACACACACACACACACACACACCACATATATCAAGTAGCGTTTCTATGGCTACACTGTGATTTCTTAGTAGAAGTTCTATTTAGTAAGAGTAAGAGAAACTTTATTGTCTTTATCTGAGTGAATCTATAATTAATTCAATAGGTGAACTAATAGTAGCACATTCTATGTTAAAGAAAGTAAGATGTAATATCAGGAGAGGGAGAATGTTAGGTGGTTGGCAGCAGTGTGCCAGCCGATGGCCCCCTCCATGAGGCCACCACAGCTCAGCAGAACGCCAGTGTAGCTTCTTCTGGGGAGAAAAACACTTAGAGAGAAAATAAAGTTAACAGCTNCTCCGCCTGTTCTCCAGGTCATTAGGCACCATTCTGGGTCTTTTTTCACCCGGTTCTGAGCTGCTGAACCCCGCCAGAAATATTTAAATTAATCTCCGCCTGTTCTCCAGGTCATTAGGCACCATTCTGGGTCTTTTTTCACCCGGTTCTGAGCTGCTGAACCCCGCCAGAAATATTTAAATTAACCTCCGCCTGTTCTCCAGGTCATTAGGGCACCATTCTGGGTCTTTTTTCACCCGGTTCTGAGCTGCTGAACCCCGCCAGAAATATTTAAATTAAAATCCGCCTGTTCTCCAGGATTTTTACGCACCATTCTGGGTCTTTTTTCACCCGGTTCTGAGCTGCTGAACCCCGCCAGAAATATTTAAATTAA